>JABUQX010129507.1:40000-45609 GCA_015478945.1 Trachelipus rathkii
ATTTTGCTTTTTTAAAAACCAAAGAATTTAAGGGTATCCCGACCGAGAGAGTCGGGAACTACGGTAGGGACTACCTCTCCGGGATGGCCCTGGCCCCACCCAGGCTTAGTGCCGTAAATTCCTCCGCTCCCTCTGCCGGGGTATGGAAAACGTCCCCTGTGTTCCCCGTCGGCTCAGAGCCCCTAAATTGCCGTGTAATACCTTTACAAATAATATATACACCATGTCCCAGCAATCTCATTTTACATTTATACTTTATGTTTAATTTTTTTTTACATTTTCCTAACCAAAATTTGCAAGACTCCAAAATGTATTTCATTTCCTGTAGCTTTGTAGTTTCTTTGAGATATGATTTTTTTTTTTTTTTTAGTTTTTTTATTTTTTACAGTTTCCTCGGTAAAATTCTTATTAGATTCCAGCTAATGTATTCTTTCATGTAGTCATAGTAGTTTTTGAGATATGGATTGTGGCTCTTCTAGAGGCTGGCCTTTATATATATATATATATATATATATATATATATATATATATATATATATTTATATATATATATATATATATATATATATATTTATATTTATATTATTATTATATTTAACAAGAGATACTTAAAGTATAATACCACATTACAAAGCCTCAGCGGCCGTGGAGATGTTGTTTAGTCAAGGCTCTGAGATTTTAAGAGCAAAGAGGGCAGCCATGGCATCCAGAAATTTTGAAAATTTATCTTTATGAAAGGGAATATGACCCTATTCAGAATGCAAAAGGAGAGCGAGGAGGAAGATCACAGATAATTGAAAAAGAATAAAATCTTTCTCATTTTTTGTTATATATATTTGCATCATTTGGATTAACTTTTAAAATACCTCTTAAATACTTCAGGCTTTATATTTTATGTTTTTTTGCGCACCTAAATTTGTGCTTTAAAAAAAAATTTGATTTGCGGACATATGCGCTTTCGCTTGCGGACTAAGTTTTTCGGACATGTGGGTGCGCTTGCGGACTAATTTTTTCCACTTTGCTCTTTTACGTTTGCGCTCTAGTTTAAAATTTGCACGCCCACCTCTGATATATATATATATATATATATATATATATATAATATATATATATATATATATATATATATATATATATATATATATATATATATATATATATATATATATATGGACAAAGTCTACCTATTGACCTTTTGATCTAAAGTAAATTTTTAATTTTAACTTATTATAAATGAAACTACATATAAAATATAATATAGAAATCACAGGGAAATTATATTTTGAAGTTATAATTCAAAAAAAAATATTACAATATTCATGTTTTTACTTTATGATGCGGAGCAATTTTTAGACATTTTAGCCAATGTAGACTCATAATTTTTTTCAGTTGTAACGTGAATCTTGGTTCGTTAAGTTGTGTTTCGTTTTAGTCTCAAAAATGCAGTTTTATTAAATGAAAATGATATAAAATTATTAGCGTATTTGCAAATAAAAGGTTTAATACTAATAAATAGTTGTTATAAGTTGTTAATTATAAATTATTAAGAATCTCCTCCAGGGGCAGCTGATGCGATTGCAAACCGCGAATTAAAGGTACTTTTTTTTTCTATTTATTGACCTCATTTACGGTAATTGTTAACCAAAAAATTCGTATTGTGAGTATCTCTATGGAAATATAAATAGATTTTCTAGTTGTTAATTTATGTGGTTTTTATATATAGTATATATATATATATATATATATATATATATATATATATAGTATATATATATATATATATATATAGTTATATATATATATATATTTTTTTTTATTTGTAAGGGTATTACACGGCAGTAAATAGGGGTCTCGGAGCCGACGGGGAACAGAAGTGGGGACGCTCCATACCCCGTAGGGAGGGGCGGAGGAACCCCAGCGACACCCAAATACCAAGAGCGGGGGTTCCCTCAGCCCGAAGGGTTGAGGCCTTACCCCTCCTTTGGAGGGGTAATGCCCGCTTCAAGTGATCCCCACTCAGGATTCACCCTTTCAAGGGGCTCATCCCCTTGGGTTTTCTCTCGGGTGTGTTGGTTTAGATACTCTTGGTTAATGAAAACTGCTTATTCGTAAGTTAGACGTTATGTTAAATATTACTATGACAGTGTGAAATAACACTGATTTGTTAGAGAAATGATGAGTTTTGTAAGATATTACTGTGTTAACTGACGATGATGTGTTAGAAACGTGAGCCTAGGTTAAGATTTTTGTTGAGTAATGTTAGGTTTGCTCAAGAATTTTGCTAATGTCTACGTTTATTCATAGTTCAAATGATGTTATACTCGAGAAGAGTGACACTTTGATGAAGATAGTGTTAATTCATAGTTCAAGTTGCTGGTATCTTTGATAGATTGGTCACTTTGTTAAGGGATTTTATTAGATAATACGTCTTTACCTGTTGCTGATATGCGGGAAAAGTGGGAACATATCGAGTATTGTACGACCTGTTAGCTACTTTACCTTTGATAAGTAAGGAATTTTCAGGATGTTAGCGAATTATTCATACGCAAGGTATGTTAGGTTTGCAATTGTACATTATATTCTTAGTTCAGGTTATGATATGTTAGCTTTATTGATGCTAAAACTTTGTTGCGTAAGCATATATTCGTAGGTCAGTATATAAAGAACTTATTTTTATGTTATGTTTATCTAAAATGATACTCGAAATATGACTTGAATCAATAGTTCAATAGATCATAGGCGGATGGGTAGGTAGGGGACTGCAGGGATGGGTGGTTTGATTTACTGATTTACTGATTTTAAAGCAGTAAATCAGTAAATCAGTAAATCAAACTACCCCCCCCACCCTCCCCCTACCTACACATAACATAAAAACATGTACTTTATACACTAATCTTTACTGATTTACTGATTTACTGCTTTAAAATCAGTAAACTATTACGCTTTACTGTGATATTTTATTCAAAGAACTTATTTTTTATGTTATGTCAGGATAAAATTTTGTTATTTTTATGTTATGTTTGGTTAAAACTTTGTTATGTTTGCAATTGTTCGTTGGGGATTATGATATTTAGACGAGGTTATGATGAATTTATGTTAAATATTACGAAGTTGATGTAAAAAATTTGTTACGTTAGCATTATATTCGTTGTCAGTATGATGATTAGACAGGGTTATGCTAAATTTTTGTTAAATATTACGATGTTAATGTAAAATTAACATTGATATGTTAGAGATATGCTTGAAAAAGTGTGAATAGGTTACGTTTTGTACGAAGTGTTAGGTACTTTACTGTTGTTAAGTGCGGAAGTTTGTTAATGTTAGTAGTTTATTCGTACGTATGGTGTGTTAGGTTTGTCGTTGTACATTATATTCTTAGTTCAGGTTATGTTATGTTAGCTTTATTAATGTAAAAACTTTGTTACGTTAGCATATATTCGATGGTTAGTATATAAAGAACTTATTTTTGTGTTATGTTTAGCCGAAATGATACTCGAAATATGACATGAATCCCTCGATTACAAAGATCAACCTTTGAAAATATCAGCAAGAGATATTTATACCTATATCACAACAGAAGGTCTTAGGAGTCTGGAGCAATACATCTCTTTTTCATAAAGGAAAGTGAATTTTTCAAGGTTGAGAACATCGATAACTGAGGTTTCCTGGTTCGTTCGTGCGACGTATTCTTGTTTACTTTCTTCTGATTGGTTGAAAGAAAGAATCTCTTTACATTTAAGGATTGTTTATACACTCTATTTTCTTCAGTAGGATATTTTTCGCTGTGCTGATACGATGACATCTCCCCGCATCTCTACGCTTGTTGTTGATATCTTCACGAGGAGTTTCGTTATTCCCAACGATGTGTCATTTATGTTTAATCGTAAACCGAATGGCGACCGCTACATTGCTTGTATTCCTGCCAGAGGATCAAATAATAGACCCTTATTCATTTGTGCTGATGGATTCATCAAGATTATCGACATCGCAGCAGCATGGGTAGAGGATAAGTGTATGTTATCCGATGGATCGACGCTTAGTGCAATATCTAACTGGGAAGACCGCGTAAGAGGTTCTAATAGAATAGACGTTGTGTTCTCGTCGTGTGACAATATTAAAACCCTTGATGTACGCAACTACTGGAAACCCAACGATTGTGTGACCTTCTGGCGTACGTGTATAGGATTCACAGTTCGAACATCTGAAAATATTACAGCATTGCTTAAAATAAAAAACGAATTAACATCGCATCTTAACGATGTTGACATACTTGAGGACTTAATACATATAGCACATGGTGTAATCTATGATATTTACACCGAAACATGTGGTTTCCCGTATAATGCAGTATACAGGAGTGCGTTAATAACTATCAGCTTGGATGAGTTTACTTCTCTCTTGTATGAGAGAATGAGTGCTGCTGAATCAAAATATGCCGAAAAATGGTTTAGTGTTGCTGAAGGCATTTATACTTACATCCTTTCAAAGGGTGTTGAATCTTTAGAGAGATATATAGAACTTACCCAAGTTATGTTGAATCCTATGTTCTCTGATTAGATGAATTAATATATTTAAAATAAACTTATGTTTTTATGTATTTATATGTTTTTATGTATTTATATAACGTCCTTTTCAATGAAAATTATATGTTATAAAAATGAAAACTTGTTTTACTCCCCCCCCTATGTTCGTTTTATTGGTTAAGTTGTTAATGATAGCTGTTTATTCGTCTGGTTGCTGTGTGTTAAGTATGTTATGTTCATAGTTTAGCTTTACAGAGAGTAAAAACTTTACTTTTGTTTGTTCTACCCGCTAGGTATTATGATGGTTAGGTAAGGCTATGATAAATTTTTTTGTTAAATATTACTATGTTAAGTTAAAAATTGTCATGTTGAAGATATGTTTGATAAAGTGTGAATGGATTATGTTTTTGTATGCCTTGTTAGTTACTTTTACTGTTGATAAGTTTGGAACTTTGTTAATGCTAGCAGTTTATTCTTGCTTAAGATGTGTCAGGGTTTATGTTGTATATTATATTTAGTTCATGTTACTATGTTGGGTTTTATTAATGTGAAAACTTTGTTACGTTAGCATACTGCTGGTCTGTATGATAATTAGACAAGGTTATGGTAAATTTTTTTAAATATTACCATGTTAAATGTAAAAATTAACATTGTTATGTTAGAGAAATGCTTTGACAATGTGTGAATAAGTTACGTTTGTATGAGTTGTTAGTTACTTTACTGCTGTTAAGTACATGGAACTTTGTTAATGTTAACAGTTTATTTCTTACTTAAGGTGTGTCAGGAATGTCTTTGTGGTTATATTCTTAGCCTCAGGTGATGCTATGTTAGCTTTATTAATGTGGAAACTTTGTTACGTCAACATATATTGATTGATCTGTATAAAGAACTTGATTTTATGTTTGTTTATCCATAGTGATACTCGAAATGTGACTTGAAACAATAGATCAAAAGATCAATAGAATAATAGATCAAGGATGGACAGAGGTGGCGTGAAAGCGGCAACGCACGTGAAAGCGTTTCACGTCAAAGGAAAACGGTTAAACAATTGTCTATATACGCATAAGGAGGGAACGAAGTAATATC
>JABUQX010129508.1:0-5000 GCA_015478945.1 Trachelipus rathkii
AATAAGTTTTTTATGTTTTTTTAGAGTTTTTATAAATTTTATGTTTTTTTAAAAGTTTTCATAACTTTTTTAAAGTTTTTTATAACCTTTTATAGTGTTGTATGTTTTCATTAAAGTATAATAAGTTTATTATAAATTTATATATGTAATTTTTATAAGTTTTCTATAAGTTTTTTTATACATTTTCATATGTTTTTTCCGTTGTTTTTTATAAGTCTTTTATAAGTTTTATATAAGTTTATAATTTTTTATGTTTTTTATTAAGTTTTTATAGTTTTTTATAAGTTATTATAAGTTTATTACTATGTTTTATAATATACAATATATAAGTATGTATAAGTGTATAAGTAGCCTAGCGATTTATTATATGTTCATAATGTTTTTTATAAGTTTTTTCATAAGTTTTTTAAAAGTTTTTATAAGTTTTATAAGTCATATAAATAAGTTATTAGTTATTATGAGTTATTATAAGTTTATTAAGTTTTTTATGTTGTTATTTTAATTACATTAGAAGTATGTTTATAATTTTTTCATTTTTATAAGATTTTTTAGTAGTTTTTATAAGTTTTATGACTGGTTGAAAAGATATTAAATAAATGTCTCAAAAACTACTTTTCAGGACTGATAAAACAATTCCTTAGGCCAGGTCCCTATGACAATCCAACCCACTATCACTTTCTAAGATTTCTCAAACCTATATTGAACAGTATCCAGATCTACCTGTTGAATGACTACGACCTGTGCAATAATATTAAGTGCAACTTTGACTTAAACTCACCAACCTATCTCCCTGAAGATCCTTCAAGTGGGTGGAACAACGGTTTGACCGAGTGTTGCTTTATGTGAAAACCTGATCAGTCAATATCATTCGTTTCAAAGAATTTACCTGTCTTGTGATCAATACTTTGATCATGAAACCAATGTCTTTTAAGACCTAAAAATAATTGCTACTTTGAATATTATCTAAATTTGAAAGTAAACTACCTTTGGGAACACTCAAGAAAACTACTGGAATAAGTTCAAATATTTTAATAAAAAAAATAAATGAATGTGTACTGCCTTATACAAACTAGGTTTTATAAATCCATGAACATGCAGTTAGATGTCCGTGGATATCTACATACATGCGCACTGAATAGATAGAACCTCAGTACCTAATATTAATTATATTTTATACTTTAAATATTCCTTTTTGCAATTATTAAACAATAGTAAAATACTCTAATATTAAATTTATATAAATCCTCGCCCATAAATATGTATATATAAATAAATACATAAATATTTTAATTTGAAGAAAAGAAAATAAACCAAAATATATTAAAAGATCGGTTACAGACTGACTGATTTGATAAGAGATATTAAATCTTTACTGAAACATAAATAAATTTGAAATTTACAAAAGACGTCGATTTTTCAGTGTGCACAAGATATTGCAAGACCAGCTGACATATAAAACAGCTGTTACTCCAATGCAAAGAGTTGCCTATTAGTAATTTAAACAAATCTTTTTAACAAACAAAAATTGTGACTTTGACAATTAACCATATGTTAAAATAATAAATATTAACTTATAAAAGTTATAATTACATTACCACGATTATATAAATTGCGAAAACTCCCAAAAATAAATTATATAAAATACAAGCTTACCTGCCAGTAATATCTAGCAAGATTCAAAACAATGCACCTTACAAATGCAAAAATTATAAAAGTCCCTTCTGCTCCAATGCTAGAGATATGAGTCTAATACCGAGATGCTTCATGAGTACAAACTTAAATACTTTATCTTACAAAATATACAAAACTATCACATTTGAAATTAAATCCACCATATTTTAATTTAAAAATAAATATTACATACACTTTTACAATAAATCACAGAACGAAACACTGCTTGATTACAAAATATATACTTTAACACATAATAAAAATTGATCGAGATATATTAGGCATTCACAACTACCAACTGTATACACCTTGGGTTAACGACAATGAAAGCGAAAAAGATCCAAAATATTCTTGTTTTTACTATTTATACGAATCTCAGTAATACAGTTTACGACTCTTATCGAATCACAGCCCTTGAAATCAGAAAGTAAAATAATGTATACGTTTATCAATTAATTTAGAAAAATAAATATATACATGCCATCTCAAGGAAAGGCGGGATTGGCATTCTTTACAATATCTTAGTATTTCTCAAGAAATGACAATCCTTCGTTCTAATCAGGACAAAAAAGCTAACATAAATTGAGATTCAGAACTACCACACCACACACACCTGCATTAGTGTTAGAAAATCCTTCAAATATGACGGGAGAAGACGAGCTTTTATTTACATGATGATAAAACATTGGTTTCATTTATCATTGCGCTCCTTCTTCTATAGAGGCTTCTGATGATGAACCCAAATTATCATCGGCATACGATCTGCTTAGGTAGTCTGCAATGACGTTATCTTTTCCACTAATGTGGTTCAGGATAAACCGGAATCTTTGGAGGTATAAAGACCACCTCATTATCCTGTTATTTTCATACCTCTTCTTGTTCATCGCCGTCAGCGGTCTGTGATCCGACTGAAGGATAAATTCCTTCCATAGAGGTCGTTTTCAAAGTAGTCTTAGATAGCAATACCAAGTCAGAGCTAATAGAGGTCTTCGTAGTAGTAGAAGATCAGAGCGGCTTCCATTGTTTTCGGAATAGGCCTTCGAGACACACTAGATCCGTGGCTTCCATAACACTGAGAGTGGGAAAGTGCCCAGTATCAAGACAGCTAATATAGTCTTGAATCCAAAGGTGGGGCAATACCTTTGCGGGGTTTCAGCACGTAAGCACATTCCCGCAAAACTCGTAATGGTATCAATCTTGTTTTAAACATTACTAAACGGGCTAATAACCTAACCGTGTAAGAATACACATTTTGAGCCATTGGAGGAGAGCGTGCAATTTTAGCAAATTGATAAAAAAAAGTTTCTCTATCCAAAATACGAATCTAATACCAATTTAAGAAACTCTCGATTCAAGTGAAAACATTCTCAAGAGTCTAGCGTAAATTATACATATAACCCTGAGTTGAACGGGAGTGGCCGTTATGCTAGTAGGGTCCACGCGAATATATAGCTTTTAACTCGTTAATTTTAGTCCTACTCTTGTCGGAAATTAACGAAAGAGGGCTGGTGAATTAGAATACTTGGCTTACACAAACATCAGGAAACTAATTACCTTCGGAGAAAGGTCTTTAATAACGGGAGAACGCTTTGGTTTAACTGCCGAGCCTCAAAGCTTTCTTGTCGTATGTAACTTCTCCACCCGTTAACGCTGGTACTTAAGTCTGAAATTTAGACTACCTACACTAATCTTTGTTGAGTATCATCATTACCCTTCTTCGTTAATATAATATATATAATATATATATATAAATATATAATTATATTTAATAGGTCATTATGAGCTCAAATTATGGCGCATATAATATATATAATATATATAGGCAATATTTTGATGTCAATAGTATTACTATTCAATAACATCATAAAATCGTAACACTAGTAATTGTCCGAGTGTTATAGAGGTATAAACCAGCGCTTATTGCCAATGCAGCCTTTCTACAAACCGTTTGAGCCAATCGACACGACTCCTCTTTACACTGCAAACATACTTTAAAATTTCGTAATCTTAAATTAGCGGTGAGCAGCTGCTGTAACTACTTTTTGTATCAATATAGAACATACAACCGAGAATGTTAATGCGTATGTCATGACAAACCTATTGAGGTTTTCTCCTTCCTATGTTATAATGAACTCGAAACGCTAATTCCTCTCCTCGCTCAGATGTATAAATACTTGCACTCTTCTATGCCTTACCATCTTACTACTCCATACGTCCCCCCTCCCCTCTCTCCTCAAACTACTCGACTAGATATATATAGGCTTAAAACTCGCATGACATGTTAGTACGGATCTATAGAAATGTATTATATGATGTAATACCTCCTCTATGATGGAGTCTTTGTATAGTTTAATCAGTAGTACTTGAAGAGTTATTATATCTAGGGTGTTCAGCGCCTTGAGATATATATATAAGGTCACAGAAGATATTTGAAATACTATTTTCGGAACAAAAATAATATATATCATAAATAGCATCTGTAATCTTATCTTTTTATCGATATTGATGCATGATATTAGGTATCTGGACAATAATATGACCTATTATTTATGCCTAGGCATTATTACTCTGTATAATATTGATACAATCGTCATAATTATGTTCTCTACTTGTTAACTTATACCCTTTCTTCCAGAATTATAACACTAACTTATATATTCTAATCTACATTTCTTCGTATCTTAAATCTCATTTATTCTCATTACTCATAAATTACTTTAAATTACCTTTACTATCCATAATTGATACTTACACATTTCTTATTATACTTTATCTGTATATAGTGTTTCTTTATATATACTGACACTTTTATCGTTCTATACTTATTACCTATGACCTATATTAAACTTATAAATATAGTACTATATATATAATTACATCTTCCTTAGCGAACTAAAACTAAATTATTATCTTATAGCACTTAATGTTATTACTATCTAAATTTCACATGTGTATCTATATACTATTATATCATCATCCATACTTTCTATAACATTACTTCTGCATATAGTCAGTCTCACATCTCGTTCCTCCTTTACTTGACAATTCTTTCTTTAAAACCATACCGAGTATATTTTCTTTCATTGATATACTCTTTAAACTAACGCAACATAATTATAATTAATACTTATCCTTTTACAGATATTTATTCCAAATACATATTTTATACTATTAAATTATTGTACTGTCGCATTATAGTATTCTATATAATCTCTTTTATGTGGAATTCGTATCAATATTATTTATCAATAATACTTACTTTTACATTTTGTAGTATACGCAACTTTATATATAATAGTATCTATAATTAACCGTACAATATATGATAC
>JABUQX010129508.1:12500-13663 GCA_015478945.1 Trachelipus rathkii
AAATAAGCTATACGTAATAAAAATGTAATAATAATAGGCTACATAAAACAAGAAATAAAAATGGTGGCCCAATTCACCCCATCTTCAATTTTTACGGTGGGGTGAATCGGACAAGTTAGGCCAGTGCTTTACCACTATGCACTGGTTTTGGAACAAAATTTAGTTTGCCAGTTAAAAGCGCTAACCTACTCAACTGTATACACTGAAAATTATTATAACTAAAATCTGTCCAAAATTTTTCATTTAAACCTAGTTAAAAAAAAACTCGCATTTTTTAAATGTGAAATTCTATTTAAGGACATTTTATACACTAATTTATATTTTTAAAAAATAAAACTCTCTAGAATAAATATGAACTAAAAAAAACTTGTAGTACTACCACGATTGAAGAAAAAAAAAAATTTTTTTTTTAGTCACCCCTCCCGACGCTATATAACAAACTGCCGGATATTCGGTATCCGGCTAATTCACTATCCGATATCCGGCCGGATTCCGGTTAACTTCCAGCCGGTATCCGTTCCGGCTATTCACTATCGGCCATCCTAATATAATATATATATATATATTATTATATATTATAATAATATAGTATATATTATATATAACTATATATTATATATATATATATTATATATATATATATATATATATTTATATATATATATATATATAAAATGTTAATAATCCATAGTGTATTAAATATAAAACAAGTATTTAATCTTTGCTACTATTTTTTCAGGGCATGAGGTTTTGTCAATCAATAAAATACATTTTTTTAAATTATCGCTCGTGATATTTTTATAATATATTATATATAGTATATATTATATATAATATATATATAGTATATATATATCTTATATAATATATATATTATTATTATATAATATATTATTATATATATATATATATAATATAAATGATGTGTAGCTGTAGGTGTTCCGATTTTTCGTTCAGAAATATGGTAACCTTACAACTAGAGTCAGAAAAGAGTATAATTGATTGAGGAGAGAGATGGGCACCACAAACTGTAAAGCCCTGAGAATGGCATATAGTTCCAAGAAGGTCCCCGAAATGCAGTGGGGAGAGGTTCCATTTGGGTGTAAGGGAAGGTCCTGAGAAAAACAACAGCAGGGGCAGCAGATCTAGTTGGAGCCATATGA
>JABUQX010129509.1:0-47106 GCA_015478945.1 Trachelipus rathkii
AGATTGTCATAGTTAATTTAAACGCACAACGAGGTGCTTCTTAGGCGAACAGAACATACGACCAAATACAAAGGTAACATTTTAATAATTGACGTGATTATTGCGCTTCGCATGGCCGCGCTATTCGCATTTGAAAAAAAGTATTTTAAACATTTCTACTGAATTAACAAAATATAATCTCCTTAAATTACGTTTATAGCGAAATATTATTAACTTATCGATACTTTAAGTTAGTAGCGTGCTGATAATGAGAACATATTAAGGCGTATTAATTAACACGTGTGGTACGTAACATTAATCGTATTTATATTAAGCCTCGGATGATAACGAGTTTATAGAAGATAGTTTAACATTCTATCCTTCATATTCATGAATTTTAGCGTATTGCGAAATTGTTAAGGAGTTATATTATCCCCTATTCAATCGTAAGGGACTCTGCAGAAATGTATTTTTTTTATTTCTTCTTTATTGTGGATGAATAATTTATATATTATTCAAGTGCGCTATATTTACGTTTAATAAGACTTATGATTTAGAAAATGTCCGTAGGCTGCGATTGTTATTAGAGAATATTATTTATGAGGGATTTTATTAATCGAAAAAAAATCTATAATATTACACACAGCATCACATTCTAACAATATTAAAATTAAGTTACCTTATTGTTTACTTTAGACTCAATGAATATTTGATAGAAGTATTACTTCACATATCATCTTAAACGTTTTTATCGAGTTAAATATTAGTAAATAATGGGCAAATATCTTACAGGCGTATAGAATTGTGGCTAAAAGGCACAGCCGATTAAATTTTATAAGTTTAGGAAGCATAAAGAATATTATATTAGCTGTTTGTGGTGTATATCATTATTATTATATTATAACGATATATTACATTAGATATAGTATGATGGGGTTACTATTAGTTATTTTATATTTAATTATATATTTAGTGGATAATCGATTCTTTGCACACGATTATAAATTTATTTAAGTATTATTAATTTATAATTTCTATACTTAATCTATTTGAAATGATATGGGAAAGCGGGAAATTTTATAACACGCGTGTGACGATTGTAGTCTATAGAAGTTCCTAAGACTTAGCGGCGTACGTATATATTCTGAAGAACTTAGTATGGTAGGTGAACTTATAATATTTACTATAACATTAATTGCAGGCAGACATTAAGGTATTAGCCTTAGCCTTATGGACGCATAAACTACATAACACTTAACGCCTTTTTGTTATATAAGATGAACCAAACCTAGATTTATACAGTAGTAATATATCTTTTTATTTTTTCTTAAGTTATAATCGTATTAATAAAGTAATGGGAGACATTATAATTCGACATATATCAATTATGATTGGGAGTATACTAAATAATACGAATACACTTATAAGTTATTCAATTGAAGTAAACAATATTTAGTTAATCCCTTTATATATAATATATATTATATATACTATATAAATCATATTCTCAAATAACGTAATTAACTGTATCGTCACACGGAAATTGAAGATACCATTCATAACGTGTACGCATAAAGTAGCTTACTAAAATAATTAAGATTAATATCACGTATACCATACTAATAATAGAATAAGTCGCTTGCTATAGGTTAGTAATTTTTAGCCAATGTATTTTATGGGTAGACTCTGAAAACAAGTGTAAAAAAGGTACTCATCACTAGGTCGATCATCTTCGATTAAGATCTAAAGTTATGTGATTATTGGATTAGTTATTAGTCGGATATATAGTTATAATTACATAATATATTTTAAGATGTTGGATAATCTAATTGACAAATAAGATGCTCGTTTTCTGAACCTAATAATGATATTGTAGGTTAATTTCTTAATATTATAGTATAAGAACTATATGGAAACTATATTTTAGTTTTATCTTTATTTTATAAAAAAAATCAAATTATTTATCTCATTTTAAATTAAATTCGCCATTATTGTGCATTTAATGGGATAATTCAGTGCAATTTCAAGTGCGCGTTCTTTTACTACAACTAAGTATTACGTCATCGGGATATCAACAAACTTGCGATACTTATTCTACTTAGCTCTTGCTTATATTCAGAAGTATAATACGACCGTTAGGAATGGACGTGAAATCATTGAGAAAGGGAAGGTTAGTACTGATTATAAATCGACATTCATATCAATTAGTATCCCGTATGTTATTGGCTTAAGGTGTAAAACTTTTTATATCGATAATTAATAAAGCTCGAGTGAATAATAACATGGTGTTTATCATATATCACGGAAGAGGTCTTCATATATTGGATACTGACTTTGAAGAGATCTGTAATATCTTAATTCAAAATTAATATTCTCATATTAAATAAATTAATTTACATCACACTTCTATAGTACGAGCTTTTGAATTTCTATTCGATTTTTATAAACTAATTCTTTTTGTGGTGTTTTCTTAATTAGAAATAAAGAACTTTTTTCGCTTTATAAGGATACGAAATATTTATCTATTCCATACCACGATACTTCTCTTGATCACAGGGGATCGCTATTACGCTTGATCCCAGATGAAGTAAACGAAGATTATCGTTAATTTCGTGGTTTTTGACTTTGACTCATGGCACGAAAAATCAATTATTATGGGTCTGCTCCGAGTTGAGATTTCGCATTTAATATATTATTACGGGTTAAAGTTACAATAGATAAATTATTATTGGTATGGTTATATATGCTCACCTAATTAAACTAACCTAAAAATCTTTATAACTAACTACTTTAACCTATAATTTTTTAAACAACTTAATAATTAATTATCGGCTATTTTAACTGGGAAATTTTACTTAGGTATAATCTCCATCTTAAATAATAAATATATATTCTAAAACTAATTTTAGTATTATAAAATGTGTCAAAATTTTCCATATTTATAATGCGTTATGAAAGAAATAAATAAATAAATAAAAAAAAATGAATAATTTTACTGTAAATATCTAGAAAAGAATAAAAATTATAAAAAAATTTTTAAATTTATTTTAGGTTAGAGTAAATATATCGAATTCAGCTATGTACGATATATAATAGATATAAGGAACTAAACAGTATATATATTTTGGTCAATTATATTTCGGTTGAGATGGTTACAGTTCAAAAATAAATTTATTTATTATTTACATGTTCATAAAGAAGATTAGATATTTATTATTTTTTCCATAATTCCTTATTAGACTAAGACAACCGACAGAAATAAGAAAATAATAATGCTTATGGACGAATTCTAATAATAACGATGTTTATCATCGTTACTCTTAATATATTTATATATCGTACTTGTGGCGAGATTAGTTGTTTTAAACGTGTTTGATACATCGTAATATTTACGAATTATATATCAAGAATAACGAGTAATGTTTAGAAAAATGAATCAACACACCTTTACATGTTGAGTACTCAATTTAAACATAGTATCCAAAAAAGGTTATGATATCAGTTAAATATATATTATTTAGATTATTTATAGTATATCCTATATAAGAAAAATCTTAACATATTGTGAGTTAATACAGATAGTTACTATTATTATTTATTATTTATTATATTATACTTCGCAGCACGGTTTTATGAGATTATAACGGCACTAATAAACGATCGTAATTGAAGGCTTACACTTACTTATTACGTAATTGTATATAGATTATATTACAGCTTATATGTCGTATATAATGATAAAGATTATTACTATATCTATATGAATTAGAATTGAATCGTTTCATAGTTCATATTAAGTAGAAACTTTATTGCATTAGAAACTAAGTAACAGTATTACGATTATTATATTTATCAGTTATTTAATCATTGATTGATTAATTATTATAATTAATTAGATCCTGATAAACATATTACATTAGGTCGGTGAATTTGTTTATCTTCTAAATACTATTATATGTATTATTATTATCTATTATTTTATTATAGATTAAACACACGATGAGAACGGTAAAATAAATTACACTGTATTAATTTTATGAGTGTAAATTTGGAAACAAGATAAGCAAGGTTATTTCATACATATATATTATCTAATAACATTAATACTAATTTTACTATTACCAATTCAATTTCTAGGGGTTAGATCGAATTAAAATATAAAAACTTCTTAATATATAAAAGTGTAAATAATAAAACTTTGATTTATTTCAGCGATATACAACGCGTTCTTATGCCCAGAAATTAAAATAAAAGAGGCGTTTAAAATGGAGAGTACTACCGTTATTAATCTTTACAAATAATATGTAAAATGATTTATATTCGATATATAAAATTTTTTGATTACATTTGTGGCGTGAAATTATCGAATTTGTGAAACACGACAAATCACTATTATATATAATTTGTTATTTTATAATTTATTAAGGCCATATATACATTATAAATAGTTTTAATGTTTACTATATTTATCTCTCTAATCTTGCTTGCTATCATACTAATGATCTAAATGCAATGATTAAGTCGAAATATACTATACACATTACTAAGAATAATTTTAACTAAGATTCGTATTGTTTAAATAATATATGTACGAGAGATCTATATAACAGACGATCTACATATAAATTTAGTTATGATGCTGATATTGATACTGTTGGGGAGGTAAAGGACACACGTATAATCAAGACCACAGCTTAAAACAAAATAATCTCAAATTAAAAATGGTCATGAAATTTAGCGAAATATTAGAGCTTATATTAAGCTAATAGACGAGGATTGATTGTATTTTGTAGTTCCAAGTCTCGCTCGAATTAGCATTAAAGTTGAAGCACGAAGATGCCATCTTAAATTGAGCTACTAATATTGACTGTGCTCATATGAAGATGCGATTATTCGATGGCATTATTCTCAGCATTTATACGTTATCGATTCCAAAATATGTATTTATACGAATATGCGACGTTTTGATAAATTTAGGTTTAGTGGCCTTAATTTTTTATTTTTCGTTTGCCTGTTTCAGAATAGGATAATGTGTATCGTATTTTATATAGATTCTATTTAGTGGGATTCGCGGGCGTCAGAGGAACCGAAAATGGGAGAAGCTTGGTTGTTGTCTAAGGGATAGGAGCGTTGGGTATACGTGTTCAAAATATCTAGCGCAGTTTTGTAAGAGCAAAAGGAGAAATCTGGTTCGCAGTGTTCGTGTCTCATAAATTTAGAGTACGTGTTGTGGGTGTATCTTGGCAAGTAAGGAATAGTTAAAATTTCTCTATCCGCTATACTATTGATAAAGTTTAAGTAAAAAACATTTAAGCCATTGTGCCACCTTCTGTGTAAAGTTTTGGGTGCTTGGAACATATCTCGTGTAGATTGTTGCTCAAAAGTAGCACACTGAGTGTCTACATTTTTTTGCTTCTCAGGAACGAGAGTAATTGTATAGTAACAATCTTACAATCCTAGTAGTAGCTTCTACGTACGTTATTTTCTTATAACAGTTTTAAGAATATATAATAGGTTCGATGAGGTTTGAGAGTGTATGTTAATGTAATAATTGCGAGTTAATATATTGAAAATTAATGAATAATTCAATAAGTGTAAACAGTGCTCTGTGATGTATATAGAGTCATGTTAATTTGCTGTTAATGCTGCAGTTGCTCACACTCTGTGAGAGGTCTAGGTAATTTATCAGTATCAATCACTTGTATTAGTTTTTCCTTAGCAGTTCAAATTAGGCATAATGTTATAAATAAATATCTAGGTGTGTAGGAGCCACATAATTCCTAAAGTCCTCCCTATTATGGAAGCGTCATAATCTTGAGACGTTGGATGTATTTTTTTCTAGCGCAGCATAGATAGAAGAGGCATAACCTCTTAACAATATTCGACATAAAAGTAACATTAAAACTAATCTGGAATGCTTATAATACAACAGACAAATTAAGGTTTATTCCACTCAGATAGTATAGATAAATGAGGATATTCTGTTCAATTCAATATCGTATGATAGAGGTCCACAATTTATTAGCATAAAATTGTTTACGTAGATCATCTCTCATGATATGGATAAGCTACTGATGCAGATCTCCGTAGAAAGCAATTGTACGCGCAAATTGAATGACGATAGCAATAGTTCGGTCGTACAGTTATATAATTTCTTCCTTCAACAGTAAATTATAACTATTGTCCGGGTTTTCTGCACTGTAGAATATTCACAGGCATAAATACTGACTGTTTTATTTTCTTCGAATTTTGGGTGTTGATTGTTAATGGTGAATTTTAATCAATTTTTGGTTTTTGAGATAATGTGGAATTAACTGTCATGTATGTTGTAAAGACAGTATTAATATAGGGTAATAACGGTGAACAATAAGGAACTCATATAATTATAATTCATTATTACATCTCGTGATTTCAACATCCGATCGACATATTTAATATTGTGGATTAGTTATACGGATAATATTTCGTAATTAGTTTATTTATATTTGAGATCGAGTCGAATATGTCTATTATTAGGTACAAATCTTATTGGTATAGACATTTTTTATACTTAGGTCGTCTATACTGGATGGATGACTAAGCCTATTTTTCAAATATGTAATGAACTAAGATTGCTGTATTTTATTGAGAGAAACATGATATTATCACGGAATGTGATACGTGTATTGTTAAGAAACTAATGGATTGATCTCATATACGTTCATATATTTTGATAGAGCATGTATTATATACATAATTGATCATCGTATTAGCTTTATGTAATGTATTTTGATTTTGATATTTCAGTGTACTGCAATAAGTTTAGATAGAGACGCACAACTCACTCATAAACGCTTGGCAATAGGTGTATGTGACATCTTGTTGTATATTACAAGACGCTGAATATACTATTTGAGGGAATTTTCTTTTGCTCAATCGCTCGTTAACCGACACATAACGTAACTATATTTATTTATTCGGAAAGATAATCGATATTAATCGGAATGTATTATCATACAAGTATCGAAAGCTCACTTACTTTTCTTGTGGATTTGTTCTATTCTTATTAACTTGATTATAGTGTATATATATATTAAATAAATGTGTTTCATTCGAGTATCGTCTTAATCAGTTATTGATATATTATGAAAGTTGTCCAATCGTTAATAGTTAAACTAAGGTATATTCATAATAGTTTATGAAATACTGCCTATTTTAATTCAGCTCAAACTATTATTAAGTACTATCGGTATGTTTCTGAATCGTGTGAAGGCTGATTCCGCCATTAGGTTAATACAACGCTAAGGAATCATTAGCTTCGTCACATTTATTTATAAGTGTACTTTGACACTATAATTATTTAAAGAGTGATATAGAGAGATGAAGGAATCATTTTGGTTATATTCGCGTTAGGTTAATAAAACTTATTACCAGGCACGACACTGTTCCATCGAGATTAGTAAATACGCCTTTTTGATCATATATAATAGTCATAAGCTTCTCTCGATATGATATCTGATTTTATGGAGCTGACATGGCATTAGTTTTCGAATAAACTGTGGTAATCACGTTCTATAAAACATTCTCTTTAAGTGAATTCGTTAATGTGTGTATGTAATTCAACGTCATATAAGTTATAGCAATTAGTTAAACCAAAGAAGGCAAGATTTGTATTTATAGTGCGGATAATTATAAAAAGTTATTATACTTAATTTCGTAGATAGAATATACGGTAATTCGCTTTTTATATTTATTAAAATACATAATTAATGTTATTTAGAAGTATTTATCAGTATTCCGAAGAAGGATAGTTATTAACTGTTATATACAGCTTAGTACGTTTAATTATACTAATGCTATAAGGTGGTGAGCTTATACATGTTATTAATTACTTAATATGTGTATATTATATTATACGATATAATATATAATAGCTTTTTCTTATATATAAATTTTTGAATATCGTTGGAAAAAATATTGGGCTGTTAGTTTTATAGTCTTTAAAGTTCAGCGTAGTGTTAACACTATTCAGATTATTATAACTTTACAGTTGTCACTAAAGATGCGACTGGGGCAGAAGCCTGTGTAAGGTATGTCTTGTGTCACTTCAACTATTATGCAAATAACGACATCTACGTCAGATTGAGCAGAGAAGCAGTGCATTTCATTAGAGAGATAATTAATTTCTCTCAACAGGGAAAACACACAGGAGAAGAAGGGATAGATTATCGAGTCTAGGAAAGAGGGAGCATGGAAGAGCAATAGCGCTGTACTTGGGCCTTGGTAGGTACCAATTATCAACTCACAAAACTATTTTGCTGACACACACCCCTGTGCTACGAGGAGCGTCACTCAATAAGCGTTGGTGGTATGTACACAAGCATCGAGCACGAACGAGATTACATAGCAGCGAAAAGCTAAATTGGCGGCGCAATGATTAGAGTGTCAAGTGAAGTGAACAGGGCAGTGTAACAGTTTTCATCATAGATTTTGACCTTTTGACCTGACTTAATCCAAAAGCGGGTGCAAAGAGCCCCTCCAGATACTGAGCAGCAGAACAAAAGGGCGTATGAGGCCCTCTGTATAGCAGGACAAATGAGAAAAGGAAAAAAAAGTCTCGCAGCCCTAACAGAACTCCAGTTTCTTTGAGCCGCCCTAGCAACCGTTGTGATGTGAGGTTTCCAAGTAATTTTTTGATTATTTAAAGGCCAAGAGGATCTTTTATACAAGTTGCAATATCTTTAAGGAGATGACGAGATATCGAAAGAGATAGGAAGGTTAGAAGCTGGATTTTTAAATAACTTTAAATTTCACAAGTTGAGAGACGACGCCACCGGAAATGTCTATCTCAGAAAGCGAGATAAATCGGAAAGATTAAGAGAGAGGCCAATTCTAGAAGTAAAAGAATGAGAAGCAGAATTGAAATGGAGTTGAAGATGAAGGGTCGAGTCATGGCATACGGAGTGAACTAAGTAGGTTAGAAGGGGCAGGTCGAAGGTCATTCCATAGAAAAGTGGAATAAGTAAGGAGATAAGAAGACCCCCTAGGAACCAAATTTAGATACAGAAATGGAAGATAATAATTGTCGGCCTCTCAAAAGCATACGCAGAGACAGTATTGAGAGATTTGAATCGTCGGCGCGCGTTATACAAGAAGGACAGAATGGGGTGAAAAGAGCGTGGAGACTAAGGTGGTATCAATAAGAAGGGAGGGAGGGTGAATTAGGTAACGATTACGGGGAGACGCCTTTTGGTGGCGATTGGAGGCAGACGAAGTAGACGCAGTGGTCCAATTAAGGATTCAGTCGGTTCAAATCGTCCGTTGGATAGATCAACGGCACCCACGCAATCTCCCATGTTCTAAGGGCAGCGGGGAACCATAAAACTATTCAAGCTTGATAGCTAATGTTTATATTCGGGTCGGTCACTCGTATCGAGGGCAGAGAGGCGGAAAGCCGGGTGTGATTGAGGAGGATAACGGAATGAAAAGGATGAGATTTTGAGTCAGAGATATGAAAAAATAGAAAAAGTTTTGAAAAGGTTCCCCAATTAAAATTTGAATACCAATTTAGTTATAAAATACCGGCGATTACTTTATTGTTGATTTCATGAGTGATGTTCTATTATTATGGGGAATTAGGTATTTGGCTCAAATTTCTCTCTTTTTAGCTTTATCCAAAAATCCTTGAAGAATACTTTATACTCGAGAGTGAGAATAAGTGACGAAGGGGGGCCGGGTGTGCGCACTGCGTGATTCTCAAATTTCAATGCTCCCGAACCGACAGCATATCATTCCTTCTCATAAACCTTCGGAGTGTTTTGGTTAAATGGTGACTGTCCGGATGTAGTAACGATTGAGCCTGAAAAGTCATTAATGTTTCGGAGCCCAGCAGAATAAAGTTGTAGCTTATCCCAGGTCACATCTTCTATGTGCGTATAATTTTGTTAATTTTGTGGACGAATGAAGAGAAAGAGAGAGGAAGGAAGGCAGATAAGTGTAACTGGGTGATTTACAGAATAATAGGAATTACATAGACATGCCGGTATACAGTTATATATTTAGTGAAGATTAGCAATAGACATAGAGCGAGAAAGTTTTTTAGTAATGAATCAATTATTTGATGTTGTAATAAAGGTTAAGAAATTTAGAGGTGTGGAACAGAAGAAAGAGTTTAGTTAGAATAATGAAGGATTGTGTGAAGCGTCTATGTGCTGTGTATATATGGAAAAAATGAGGGAGAGTGCGGCAATTTTAATGTATTTGTATATTAACGAGCAGAGATAGCAGTAGCAGATTATCAAAGAAGGATGAAGAACGAAAGTACCTGAGAGTGTCTGTACAGGGTGTTGACTGAAAGAGAAGAGGAATTAATGTGAGAGAAAGAGTGAGGTGTTTGTTGAGAAGAAGATGTCACGAGCAAGAGAAGCAGCTGTGTTCCAGGTGCCAGAAGCCGAAAGGAGAAGCAGAGAAAAGAGCGGAAGGAACCAGCCAAGACCAGCAGAGCAAAGTGAAATCAGTAAAAGCCTAAGAGGTAAGATGGATTTGCGTAGAAGAGAAAGAAATTGGAGATCTTGATAAAGTGGAGGGATATCCGAGGGTGTCTTTTAAGGAAAGGGAGAAGGAGATGGTATGCTTTGTGATACATTCGGCACGGGGCTAGAATGGTAGACCTTTCGAAAGGGCGGGTGTAATTAGACTATGTATGATAAGTAGTGTTTGACTTTTGCAGAGGACGGTCCTCTCACTTACCGGAAAAGCAGGAAAGGAAACAGGGTGTAATGAAGTCCCCGAAATAGAGGAGCAGTGAGAGAGAAAGAGAGAGAATTTTCTTATATTCTTAAGAATGATATAAGAAGAGTTAAGATAAATCCTAATTACGATTGAATTTTACATTTATGATAATTCTTAAAATCATTTCTATTAAAAATTCTATTAAATTAATAATTTCTTCAGCACAATGATTTTTTTAACAATGACTTCGAAATTATCTCATCAGATATCAAAAATTTCAAAAAACAAGGATATTCATTAAAATATAGCTAAGAGATTACAGATTTTTTTAATTCTTACCTAGACGACTGAATTTAAACATAATGTTGATATATAATTCTATAAATTATATAATTAGAGTTATTAATTAATCTGAAGGAATATATTTTTAATTTACCGATAACCAAGTAATTGAGTTCTCTTTTTTTCGCTTAAAGATTAAATTAAAATTGAAGAAAGTTTAATAGGGATCAAAAATCCATAAATTTCTTTATAATACAAACTATAAAAATTTATTTTTCCTCAAAAAAGTAACTCCTTAATTAAGTATATAGAATTGACGTTATTAGATTAGGTAAGTATTTGTCTTAAATCTAAAATTCCGTTCTTTACTGTTCGGTAGAAATAGAGAAGATCTATTTGTATATTTCGTGTAATAATTTATAGTCAGACTAAAAATATATAATTTATTTATAAATATAAAATGAATTAACATATATTTCAGTAATTGTAAGCAACTGCATTAGAAGCTTGTTGAGTCGAAGAAAAAAAAGATATATACCTCTAAAGCACACTGAAGTTAAAAATTAAAATTGAAAATTAAAGTTATAATGAAAATATCATGATATCTAATTTAATAGATAATTTAAATTAAATATCTAAATATTATTAATAATTATATTATATTTTGTATAACATTTTATAGATCATATAACTTAGGAATTAAGGGTAGGCGGGGTCATTGCTTTCATTTCTCCTGTAAGTTTGATAAAATTCGTGAGGCCTTTCATATCTTTGATCTTTTGTGATAGTTAGTAATAAAATTAGAGTATAAACAGAGTTTGTATATATGTAGAATAACAATATATAATTAATATAATAGCCCTTACTTATGTACTTAATGAAGTACAACTGGGTATGTGTATTAATCATATTTATATTTATATTATAATGACAATATAATAACTATATATATATATATATATATATACTTAATTAATATATAATTTAATATATATATATTAATATATATATATATATAAGTAACTTATAAAGTAAAATATTATAAATATATTATAGATTAATATTATATATATAGTATATATATATATATAATATTATAGAATATTATAATATTATGAATATATATATATAACATATATAATATAATATAATTATATATAATATATAGATTATATTAAATATATATATATATAATTATTATATTTAGTGATAAATTCTAATATATGAATAATATATATATATATATATTTTATATATATATATATAATATATATATATATAATATATTATATATATATAGTCTATAATATATATATAATCAATAATATATACATAATTTTATAATATATATTTATTATATATATTATATATATATAATTTATATATTAATAATATAAATATATTAATAATATATATATTTACTATATAGATAATATATATATAATAATATATATATAATATATATTATATAATATATATATATAATATATTAATATTTATATTATATATAATAATATTAAATATATAATTATTTTTGTAATTAAATATATGTTTATATTTTATTATTTCAATTTATCCCGAATATCTATATAGAAAATGGGTATTATTTATATTTTTCAAGGCTATTAAAAAATTAAAAAAAAGAAAAACTTCCACACATTATAATGAAAATTAAAAAAATTTAAATAAATATATAATTTTTTCCACTAATAAAATATTATTATAAATAATAACAGAAATAACCATAACATAATATCAGTTTATTGAAATAATGAAAAGCGAAATAAATAATAAATTAAATATTATTTTTAATTATCAATTATATATATTATTATTATTTTAACTTATTACTAATTTTGTGGTATACTTTAATAATAAAATAAATTCAATAATATAATTATCGTATTTATCCTATTAAAAAGAAAGATTAGTAACCCAATAGAGATTTAAGTTATTATTTTTTCTATTGCAATTATTATTATATCATTTGGAAAATATATGCACAATTATGAAAAATTTACAATTTATACTCTGTTTATAGTTCACTAGCACCAAAATGCTTTAATCGCCTTTAATAAAACAATTTATTCATTCCATAACTATCTAATCTTCTTAAGATTTAGGTTCAATTAAAAGTTACATGGAAAAAAAAAGCTTTGCATACAAATTTAAATATTTAATCTTATATTATATTTTTATACTTTATACTTTTGAAAATATAAAATTTTCTTATCTTTATTATAATTTTTTTTTTTTTTTTGGTATTGAAACATGTTTTTTCTTTTTATGCAAGGTAAAAGAACTTCCCATATTATTTTGTGTATAGCCTAATTGTTAAACCAATTCACCTTTCTAAATAGATATAATATAGATTATACAATATAAAAATATAAATAAACGATATCCAAAAAGGTTGAATTATTAATTCTCTAGTTTTTATATATTAAACTATTAATATATTTTGTAAATACTATTTTTTTTATGCAATCGCTTATGAATTCTCTTATGAGAATTGAGCCTTTTTTTTCTTCTGAATTATGTAATAAATTATATCCAAATAGAAGCATATTAAATACGCAAATATAAAAATTATATCTTATTATTTAATTAATAAATTAATATAAATAAATTATAAATTATATATTATATATTAATACACATACTTTTTATATACTATATTTATAAATAGTCATTTATTTATTTAATTTTTTAAATAAAATTTATATTATCAAAATTTATTTATATTAATATATTTATAAATAATAATTTTATATTATATATTTTATACTTTATATTTATAAATTATTATTATTTATTAAGAAAAAGTAACTATCATTAAACTATTAATTATAAAATTAAGTTATATAAACATTAAAAATAATAATAAATATATAAAATTTATAAAATTAAATTAAAAAAAATATTATAAATAACATTTTCGTTTACGAAGGTTACTACTTATATTATACAATGAATCATTATATTAATAATAGTACGTCCCCGTCCGTAGGAGCCTGGGATATCTATTCGATCTTCAATAAATTATTTGAACACATATAATACTCAATAAATCTAAAATATATATTTATATATAATTTTATATATAAATAATATATATATCTGATATTTATATTATTAATATAATATATTATATATATATATATATATAATATATATTATAATACATATATATATACTATATAAGTATATAGTATATAATGAAGTATATGTTTACTATATTACTATAATATAATAATATATATATATATTTATATATATATTATATATATCATTTATATATATTTATTAAACTTATTTACAATATTTTCATTTTTTTCCCTATAAATCATTGTTATTTATACTTATTTGTAATCTATTTTTCAAATATTTATTAAATTATGATTTCTTTTTCTTAAAATTTTTAATATAAAAGGTAATTTTAAAAAAAAAAAATATTTTAAATTTATCTTTTTAAAAAATATTTTGTTTTAAAACATTTATTTTTATTCGCTTCTCTCTCTCCTCGTCTCTTCTCTCTTTCTCTCTTTTTCCTTCTTTTCCTGCTACATTTGCTTTCCAAATCCTTTTTCTATAACCATTTGAAACTCTACCTTCCTCATATATTTCTCCAGTCCATTCTCCCTCTTCTCTTTCTTCTCTTTCGTTCTCTAATTCTTCGATCCTCCGCTATGTAGAAATTCACCGTAGATAATCGGAATAAATAATTTAGAAATAGTTCATACAAATGATATAACAAATGTTATTATTATAATATCAATAAAAACTTGTAATTATACGAAACATATATAAAGATAAAATATTGTATTATACAAATATTGGTATATATATTTATAATAATAAATATTATAGCTATTTAACAATTATAATTTACTAATTTATTTAATGGGACTGGAGGTTGAAATTCAGATCGTTATGGCTTTGGTTTCTCATTATTTATACACAGCATTCCTTATATTGCAAAATATATATAATTAAAATATATAACTTTATTTTTAAAATATATTTACCGTTTTAATTTTCTTTTCTATATTAATTTTATACTATATATCTATTGATTCAATTTATTTTTTATTATAATATTTTAATACTATAATAATTAAAAATAAAGATCATTAAAAAACACTATAACATACTTTTAGAAGAATAAGGTAGATATCGAATATAAAATGGATTATCAAGATTATTATATTATACTAAATTATTTTGCTCAAAATAAGCAACATTAATATATGGGCATAATTAAATAGTAAGTATACGTATTATATATTATTTATAATATTTATTAATCATTATTTACACGTTCATTATATAATATATATATTAGTTAATTATGTATATGTATATAATTATATATATAATAGATATATATTAATAGTTTTGTCGGGACACACGGGTGCATGGGTGCACCAATTACAGGGTGTCTCGTGCGTTGCGCGTTGAAATGGGAGTTGTCGGTTAGTGTGGTGCTGGTGCGACTAGGTTTATGATAATCTTAATATACGTATTATACTATATATATACTATAACTATATATATATATTATATATATATATTATATATATATATATTATATATTATAATTTTAATTACTGGTAGTATTATATATATATATATATTATCGTGGACAACTCTACAACGCTGCTTGTATGACATTCATACATGAATTCTTTTGAAACCGGTAATGTTCATTGGGAAAATTGGGGTTCCTTCCTTCTGTTTAATCTTCTTGGCTAACTGCTGATGATATGACTCAACTTCCATCAAGTGATACAAGATTTATTCGTCTCTTTGTGGGTTGGGTAACTAAAATTTAACATGCATGAGACTTCTCTGATTCTGAGTTCAGATATGGGAAGGTGTGATCCAAAAACGACTACTTACCTAAAATTAAGATACGTCGGATTAAGTTAAGCAGCAGAGAGATTATATATTTTTTTTTTAACAATTTTCACATAACCTGACGCTAGGTATATGCGTTCATGTGTTTATATAAATAAACTTCTTATCATTATTAGGACACTTTTTAATTTCTATTAGTAAATTTTTTGCATTGATTTTAATGCGTATATAAGAAACGGACGGGATACATGTTCGAATTGTCCGGACAAGATCAAGATTTCCTTAAATAGCGCTTATCAGATGTAAACTAAATTTACTGAATTTACATGATTCAAAATTGTGTGTCTCACCCATGCACATTTCCAAACACGAGCGTCCTCAAAAGTGAAATGGGACAAAATATTGTTTTTGTATTTCGTAGTGGTGGGGATATATTCAGATACTACGAAAAGATAAATACTTTAGAAAACGACATTGAATTGTGCTTAGAAAATTTTTTTGATTCAATTTTAAAATAAAACAAAAAACTTTCTTTGAATATTTTATCTTTTTAAACATTAAAAATTTCATATTCACTGGATGTTTTAGAAAATTCTTATATTCTCTCCATAATGCGAGCTCAATAACTCGATATGATGCATGTCACTAAAACGAATATTGCACAATCTGAGCAATTCTGTCGTTAAAAATAATCGGGTTTCAACTCCTGATGCGTCGGAAAAGTAAGCAACAATATTTAGGAAAATCAAAGACGGCTGAATAAAAACAATGGTTAAAGTTACGATCACCAGAAAAAAAGAGAGATAAATCGAATTTGAGCTAATTGAAGATTTCGTAAGAAAAGGAATAGCTGATGGAACGGAGTAGTCGTGAGAAAGGAGGTTTGCAGGTGGGATAAAAGTGAGCTGAATGAACGAGAGGTCGTTTTAAATGTATGCAATCTCGTGAATGCTCAATATGGGAAACGCAATCCAAGGTATAGGTATTCTATAGGCTGGTCAAAAAAATTTTTATGTTAGAATGCTATACGATCCTACAAACCGATCGCTCTTCAAAAGATTAATAATGATGAAGGCAGCTCTTATTATAGCCAGATGTATCTGTTAGTTTGACAAGCACGGCGTGAAGAAGGATGTCGATATCCAAAGAGACTAATAATTTCGTAATGGATTTTTTAAAACTCCTTCAATTTAGGAAAACAAAATATTGGGATTTTTTGATTTCAAAGGGAGTCGGGAACGCCGCGAATTCTCCGGGAAATCAATAACCCTTTTAAAATATCCTTTTACAGGTGGTAAATACACCATCTGAGCTTGAAAGATCAGCTAATGTTTCTATCACTCAAAAAGTACGCCACACAATTATTTTATAACCAGACCATCAGTGAGCCAAATCCCTAAAAAATGACTGCCTTGAAAGAATTTATGCGGTAAAACAATCATAATAGAGAATCAGGAAATGGATCTCACTATGAATTAAATAGTAAAAGAGACTAATATTCGCATTGCGAAAAACCGCATTATGGGCAGCGTACGTATTTACAACTGCTTAGTTCACCATACCAAAAGGGCCCCTTATTTTGCTTTAAATATCTTAAAAATAAAATTTCGTTGTAGCTCTCGTTTGTATTGAAAGATTTTAAATTAAAAACGTTAGTTAATATTGAAATTTCTATTCGAAACGAGGTGCAACGAAAAACATAGAAACGTGTTTTAAAATAATGTAATGGGTGTCTCCTATTCTTTCTCTTGTCTTTTTCTCTTTCCTTCTCTATTCTTCTTTTTCGACCGAAGGAACGAGGGGATCTGGGATTGGAAGGTCGTTTAAAAAAAAGGCGGGTGGGAAATAAAAAAAAAAAAATAAAAAAAAATCACAACAGAAACCGGATTGGGGTTTTTTTCTTTTTTTTTTTGAAATTTTATGAAAGGGTTTTTTTTTTTTTTTTTTTTTTTTTTTTGTTTTTTTTTTTTTTTTTTTTTTTTTTTTTTTTTTTTTTTGGGGGGGGGGGTGGCGCCCCTAGCAAAGGACGACGTGTGCGCTCGTCGGCGTACTTAGAAGTTCCCAGGGTACACGATAAACACGAAAGAAAAAGGGGAAAAAAATTTTTTTTCCGACTTTTCGTCCGTTTAAGTTCTTATATTAGATTTTTTTTTCTTTTTCTTTTATTCTTTTCTTATTTTTATTTGTTTTGTTTTTTTTTTTTTTTTTTTTTTTTTTTTTTTTTTTTTTTTTTTGTTTTTTTTTTTTTTTTTTTTTTTTTTTTTTTTTTTTTTTTTTTTTTTTTTTTTTTTTTTTTTTTTTTTTTTTTTTTTTTTTTTTTTTTTTTTTTTTTTTTTTTTTTTTTTTTTTTTTTTTTTTTTTTTTTTTTTTTTTTTTTTTTTTTTTTTTTTTTTTTTTTGTTTTTTTTTTTTTTTTTTTTTCTTTTTTTTTTTTTTTTTTTTTTTTTTTTTTTTTTTTTTTTTTTTTTTTTTTTTTTTTTATTTTTTTTTTTTTTTTCTTTTTTTTTTTTTTTTTTTTTTTTTTTTTTTTTTTTTTTTTTTTTTTTTTTTTCTTTTTTTTTTTTTTTTTTTTTATTTTTTTTTTTTTTAATAATATTTTTTTTATATTAATTTATTTTTTTTTTTCAATTAAAAAAAAAAAAAAAAAAAAAAAAAAAAACAAAAATATAAAAATTAACTGTTCCGAAAAGAAAATTCGTGGTTCGTTAGTTTGTTCTTCTTTTTTATTAACGTTAAAAGGTTTTTGGTAAAATAAGTAGATAAGGAATTCGTTTCTCGCGGTAAGGAAGAAATGAGCGTCGGCGAGTACGGTAGGTACTTTACTCGCCGATTTTTTTGTACCGCGGTACTGCGGAAAAAGGTGGGCCCTTTTACCTTTTTGTTTCGTTCGTTCAGTTTTTGTTCGCGCGCATTTTTACTTTTAGTTTTAAGGCGTATTTTTAGGTAGGGTGTTCATCGCGCGCTTCAGTTTCCTTTTCTCGCGTTCCTTTTTTTTAGCCTGATATATGCTTTAACGATAAAATAATTTAAAGGTTTAATCCAGTTAGTCGAGTAGCCAACAAAAAGTGTTTGTGAGTACGGTATTTTACTCACCGATTTTTTTGGTAACGAATGCAGTATTGCGAAAAAAGGTGGTCAACCCCCCTTTTCACTTCTTGTCGTTTTTTTGTCCGTCCCTTTTTTTGGATTTTTTTTAGTTTTAAGTCGTGTGTGTTTTTTTAACGTTTAAGGAATATTTTTTAGATTTAGGGACCGTTTAACTAATACGCGATCTTTCTTCCCGCAGGTACAAAAACACGAACCACACGATAGGTACACGAGCACGTCGCACCACCACGCGAAAATATTTTTTCCTCCCTTTCTTTCTTCGTTCTCTCCGACCCCTTCCGACCTGTATCTACCGGCCTGTATTTCTCTATCGCCTATTTTTACGATTCCGGATGACGTTCCGAACCGCGGCACGGCCTAGACCCGATGATGAGATCTTAAAGACCTTAAGATCTTTGAGGGCGAGCTCCTGCGCTCTGATCTAACGGGACGTGCCATCACCATCGTTCCCTTGTGTAGTGGAGTCACCAGTTCCGTGAACGGTCCTCGCGCTTGGGCGTGGTGGGTTGAGCGGACCTACCGGCGGTGGATCATCACTATAGCTCGCCGCCCCGATCAACGGATTCGGAGCGTCAGATGGCGTCTTTTTAACGTAACGAAACGCGGTTAGTCAGTTGTTTGTCAGTCAGTCAGTCCTCGGATGAGAAGCTTCCGAGGGTGAGAATACGTCCTAGGCGTCGTTCGAAATAGCGTTAGTTAGCTAGCTAGCTAGCTAGTTAGATTGATTAATCGGCGGATCGAGTAGCTTTTTTTTTACCTCTCGCTTATCCTATCCGAAGATCCGCGAGCGAGCCAAGGGGTTCGCTCGGACGCAATTTTTCTTCCTCTCTCACTCTTTAAAAGCTTTCCCTTCTTCGACTAAAATGTATTTTTTTTTCGACCTATACGGTCGCACATCACGCACACCACTACCTCATACGAAACAGGTTTCGAACGCCGGTCCGGACGGACTTCTCACGGGCTCCCTGTCATCGTACGTCCCCGTCGTGGAGCCCGGTAATGCCTTTCGATCCCTCCCACACTCCTCTTTTCTTCCTTCCCCTAAAGGATCGAATCGAATAGAATAATATAACGCGATTTCAGGCGGTTCGCTTACGTATCGCGTAAAAGAAAAAGTTTCATTCCGACAACCACCGACGACGCGATTTGCATTGATGCATCTCGGTGAAGATTCTCGCGCGCGTTTGTTTACCGAGATGCGTTATATGTAATAGACGATCGGGTCTACGCGTTTTATATTTTATTTTTTTATGCGACCGAGAACGAAGCGATCGATCGAGGTCGGTTCTCCGGTTCCTTTACGCGTACGTCCGTACATCGCTTCGTTATCGCGTCTATATTCTTCTATTCGATTCTACTTATTTTTCCAACACATCACGAACACCGAAGGAGGGATCGAAGGTAGCTAAAGCGATGACGAAGCGTCGTTCGCCCACGGCTAGTTATTATCGGCTCGGTAAAAAGGGGACGCCCTCTTTACGAAGAAGAATAACGGCCGGTGGGCCGACGCGTTATATTTTTTAACGTTAATAACAAATCGAACGAAGGACCGACCGACCGACCGACCGACGACCTTTCTTTCCGGACATTAAAGGTAGTTGGGTTTTTCGAGTCTTCGGAAAGAAATGTCTCGGTCGGTCTGTTCGCTCTTTCTTATTAACGTTAATCTGAAAAAGCGAGCGAGTTTTTGTAGAATTTTTTTTGGTAACGAACGAACGCGTTACCGCGGACGGAAAAAGGGGGCCGGCCGCCACCTTTTACTTTTTTGTCGAGGTTTCGTCCGTCCCGTTGTTCTCACTTTTATTTTTTTGGTTTTAAGTCTGGTGTTGTTTTTTAGTGTTAAAGGAATACATTTTTTCTTAGTTTTAATGAATATATTTATTTTAAAATAAAGGAATATTTTTTAGTTTTAAGGAATATTTTTTAGATTTAGGGACCGTTTAACTAATACGCCGACTTTCTTCCCGCAGGTACGAAAACACGAACCATACGATAGGTACACGCGCACGTCGCAACGCGCGAAAATATTTTTTCCTCCCCTTCTTTCTTCGTTCTCTCCGACCCCTTCCGCCCTGTATCTACCGATTAATAATTAAGAATTAAGAATAAGAAAGAAATTAAGAAGAGAAGGAAAAAAAACAACTATACACCAAGTACCTGAATATCAATTCTTTATAGACTTTGATTTCGTAATTATTTTTTTGGGTTTCTTTGTTCAGTCTCGCTTAAGGAACGAAAATTTATTCATTACCCATCTCTTAATAGTAAAAAGTAACGTTATTTCGTGCTTTCGCTTAGCGCGAGATTCGTATATTTACCGGAAAAATAAAAATGTTATTACTATTTAAGTTTTTTAAATTAGACACCCTGAAAAATGATTAATAAAGAAAATGATATTTATGGGAGACTAAATAAAAAAAAAGAATAATCGCATTATTAACAAAATTAAAAAATATTATTTATTTTTTGGCAAATAGTACGAATTCCTAAGCAAAAGCACGAAATAACGTTACTTTTTTACTTTTTCGTGAGATGGTGCAAAATAATTTTCGTCCTTAAGGAGTTGTTTTTCGAGAACAAAAACAAAAAAAACAGTATTACGGGATCAATGTCTTTAAATAATTGATGATCAGGTAACTTGAGTATTTTTTCGATTGCGGACGACGGTTCCGAGCCATGGAAAGCCTAGACCCATATGATGAGTCCAAAGACCTTCATTTTCTGATTAAACTACAATTATTAACTTGTAGGTCACACAGGTCTGAAAATAAGCTGTCAATATGGCATCGTTCAAAAGAAATTTCGGCCTAACATTCTTGTTAATAAAAGGGAACACAAGAAGATCAAATTTGGCCAAAACGCATAAAAATCGCACTAAAGGAACGTTACCTTGTATAAAAATGTGTAGAAAAAAAAAATAATCGTAATTTTTCAATTTCATTTTCAATCTATCAATTAGTTATGACCTTCTGAAAGGAGGCGTGCTAATTAACTTCCCAAAATCTTTGGTTTTTTTTATATCTGGTTGAAAAAATTTCTAAAGGGAACGATCAATTTAAATTTATGGCACAAACCATAATAAAGGAACAAATTTTTTGTGATCACCTTACGACAAAGGGAAACCACTTAGGGTTTGTGTCCGGAAATTTTGAAACTTGTCCCGGAACCCCTTCTGTACCCCGCAAATAATGAGGGCCCAAAAACTGATTTTAGTTTACGATATCTCAAATTCTTCCTGGGTTATTGAAGTTTTCAACTAATAAATGAGTAATTACATTTTAAAATCTGTGAAACTAATCCGAATTCTAAAATTTATGTATATATCGTACTCTGTTTTTGGATGGTCGGAAATGCCAATTTGATACTAAATAAATAAAATCTATCGTACCGTAAAGAATCCAAGAGCTTCAAATAGTAAACGTTAGTAAGGACACAAGAATACATAGTTTCAAAAGCGTTGTCATAAGAAGTTGAAAATATAAACATGCAAACATGGCATCTTTAACAGAGGCGTGCTATTATGCCTAAATTCCGTAGTTTTTATGTATTATCGTGGAAAAAATTCTAAAGGGACATTCAAATAAAAAAATTGGCACAAACCCATAATAAAGTGAACGGTTTTTTTGTTACCACGCTTAGCATTTTATTTTCCGAAACACATAGTACAAGAAATATGTTTTTCCATTGTTTAAACAAAACTTTCTTATGCGCCGATTCCAGAAAAGGTTATTATTTTTTTGGTAGCTATCGTAGTTTCCGAGAAAAAGAGATAAATTAACCAAAAAAAAAAAAATGTTTTTGTCCATTTTTAGAAACAAATATCTTACGTGATTCCACGAAATGTATTAGTTTTCTTTGAGCTAATTCGTAGTTTCTCGAGTTTTTTGCCCTAGACCATTCGACTTATATCTCTGACTGTTGCTTCGTTTGTTGTTGAAACTAATTAAAGTCGGAAAGTCTAAGTGCAATTCCGAAAAATAATTTCGACTTAAAATTTTGGAAAATTAGTTACGCTCTTTGATTTTTTAGATTTTCACACTTGGACACCTTTGACTTATATTAGTTCCCGTTGAGACGTCACTATATGGGTTGAAGTGATAGTTTATACCTAAAAAGTGTTGCGCGATCAAGTTAGATCGTTGTTCTTCCCTTGCGAAACGTCCCTAAGTATAGTGTCGCCTTACGGGAATCGCAAAAGCGGCTGAAAGCTTTCAAATACCAGTTACCTAAGCTAACACTATCTTCAATCCGATTATGACGTCATATAGTGACGCTATCGATATTGGAAGTATAATTTGTTGTCGCAAATCTCCGAAAATAATTTGGACTTAAAAAATTTTTTATTATTTTCTTGAGAAATTTTAATTTCTCAGCTTAGACCTTCGACTTATACTTAGACTTTCCGACTTATACTTAGACCTTCTCGATTAGCACTTGACCTTCGACTTAGTACTTAGACCTTCGACTTAACTTAGACCTTCGATAGCAACTTAGACCTTCGACTTTACTTTATGACCTCGACTTACACTTAGACCTTCGACTTATACTGAGACCTTCGGACTGTGTACTTAGACCTTCGAACTTCGCACTTGACCTCGACTTAGTACTTTAGACCTCGACTTTACTTAGGATTTCGATTAGCCTTGAGACCTTCGCTTTACTGTAGACTCGACTTAGACTTAACCTTCGAACTTTAGCAGCTTTAGACCTTCACTTATGCACATAGACTAGACTTATACCTGTGACTCTTACTTTAGTTTGGAATAATTTTAATAGTTTTTCTAACTATAAAATTCCGAAAAAGAATATTTTTATTTAAAATTTTTGGTTATTTTTTTAATCTGTGATTTTGTAAGATTTTCACACTTAGACTTTTGACTTATATCAGTTCCCGTTGCAACGTCACTATATCGAGTTGAATGATAGTTTATACCTTAAAAGGTGTTGCGCGATCAAGTTAGATCGTTTTTCGGTTCCCTTCGAAACGTCACTATAGTATAGTGTCGCCTTACGGGAATCGCAAAAGCGGCTGAACGCTTTCAAATACCAGTTACCTAAGCTAAAACTATCTTCAATCCGATTATGACGTCATATAGTGACGCCTGATAGGGAACTGATATAAGTCGAAGGTGTAAGTGCAAATTCCGAAAAATAATTTGGACTTAAAAAATTTTGTGTATTATTTTCTTTGAGAAATTTTAGATTTTAGCACTTAGACCTTCGACTTATACTTAGACCCGTTATCGTCATTATAGTAGAAATTAGCTTCGACTTATACTTAGACCTTCGACTTAGCACATAGACTACTATTTTTAATTTTTTTAATTTAGACACCCTAAAAAATGATTTAATAAAGAAAATGATATTTTATGGGAGACTAAATTAAAAAAAAAGAATAATCGCATATTAAACAAAATTAAAAAAATATTATTATTCTTTGGCAAATATACGAATTTCGCGGGAAGCAAAAGCACGAAATAACGTTACTTTTTACTTCTCGTGAGATGGTGCAAAATAAATTTTTCGTTCCTTAAGCGAGTTTTTTTCGAGAAAAAACAAAAAAAAGTAATTACGGGATCAAAGTCTATAAAGAATTGATGATCAGGTAACTTGAGTATTTTTTCGATTGCGGACGACGTTCAGAGCCATGGCAAGGCCCTAGACCCGATGATGAGATCCTAAAGACCTTTCGATTTTCGAGGGAGAGCTCCTGCCCTCTGTTCTAACGGGAATTCGCTCACCATCGTTTTCTCGGGTAGTGGTGTCAACAATTCCGTTAACGGTCCTCGCGCTTAGGCGCGGTGGGTTGAGCTGTCTGTATCCGTAGGTAAGCTAGAAGGTAGCAAATTTTGAGGATTTCTACTTATCGGGCGCCGCACTCTAGTCGCAAAGTAGGGTTAAAAATTCGCGCCTTTTCTTTAGGGTGGCCGTGTTTTTAGCCCCCTTTTAAAGACCGAGACCTCATTAAATCTTTTTTTACTTATATAACAACCCCCACCCCCACCCTTAGTGATTTACCGTTATTTTTACGCCTATTTTTAACGAATCGATGAAAAAAAGGCCAAAAATATTAACCCTACTCTCGCGTTTCCTTTTTTTATTTTTCTGGTAATAAAATATTTTGTCTTGTTTTCATTTTTTATCCTTCAGGTAATAAAATATTTTTTTGGCGAAGGCGCGAAATAACGCTACTTTTTACTTCTCTATTCTACCTTTAGAAATTTGAATTTTTTGTTCCCTTTGCTAACAAAGAATTTAGATCGGAATTTTCCAGAAGTGTAAGATGCCATAATATTTTATGGAATCTAGGACTTCTAGTAGCTGAGTAGGGTTAAGCGTGTGGTAACGAAGTAATAGATCGAAATTGCAGTCGCCTATCGTGACCCGTCGATCGGTTTTCTAAGCGTTTCAGATATCGAAAACCTTAATGAGGCCGTAAGGTGCTTAAACGACCCCTCGTTATAATTTTTCGGTGGTGTCGGGCCTTCTATAGAACACTTTGAAAATCCCCCCTTACGCTCCGATCATGTCACGAAATAACGTTACTTTCGACTTTTCGGGAGATGAGGCAAAATAAATTTTTCGTTCCCTAAGCGAGTTTCCTCGAGAAAACTAAAAAAATAAATACGGAATCTATTACTTCGAGTAGACGAGTAAGGTTAAGCGTGTAGTAATGAAGTAATAGATCGAAATTTATTTCTCCCAATCTCTCGAGACCCTTAGAATTTTTTTAAGTTTATTTTCAAAGTGTTCCTTTGAGGGCCCGACACCCCCCGGAAAGTAAGGAGGGACGTCTAAGTACCCTACAGTTGCTTTTAGTTTTTCGATATCTTTAGCCGTTTCGAAAACCAATCGACGGATCAAAATAGGCGACAGCAGTTTCGTCTATTACTTTGTTACGATACACCGACTCTTAAGGGGCTAGGCGAAGTCCTAGATTCCGTAGTCATTTTTTGGGGGTTTCACTCAAAAAACTCCCTTAAGGAACGAAAAATTTATTCTTCCCCATTTCCAGACAAGTAAAAAGAAACGTTATTTCGGGGCACGGAAAAAAACAATTGTATAATACCTGAGTACCTGATCATCAATTCTTTATAGATTTTGATTTTGTAATTAATTTTTTTTGGTTTGCCTCGAAAGAAAAACTTGCTCAAGGAATGCAAAATATATTTTGCACCATTTTCCGAGAAGTAAAAAGTAACGTTATTTCGCGCTTTCGCCAAAAAATATATTTTATTAACTGAAGAATAAAAAATGAAATAAGACAAAAAAATTTATTACCAGATATATTTTTTATATATTAACTAATTAATTTTTATTACGAAATACACATGCGTTATTATAATTCGCTTATAAAAATCGGCTCAGTGCTGTGAGAACTTCAAATCGTTGAGCGACAGCTACCGGAAAGGAATTAACGTCTTCCTATTTTGTTCGTAGAGAGTTGTTCGTGGAACGCGAGAGCTTTTTACCATCTTCAGTAACAACCGATAACGGCTAGCGGAAAGATAATCGGACGACTTTTAAAATTGTTTTTAAAATCATCGTTCAGACAAATAGAACTATCGTAAAAAAATGTCTTTGGTTACAATGCCAGATGACGTGATACATAAAATTTACGAATACCTAAATTTTGAAGACGTGTTCAATGTTTCGACTGCCATGCGCCCAAAACGCGTCGAGAGCTACTATATGCAAAAGGCGTTTCTCATCGATGGAAACTTTCTCGACCTGGAAAGTTTTTAACGCTACGCGAAATACAAAATGATCCTTCATCTCTCGTAAGACTGCTGTTTGAATAGTATAAGGGCAAGGGCCTTATAAAAAGGTGTTACTAAGGATTCCTAGCGATAGGACAGAGGAGGGGTATCGGATTCTTATACCCATGGCGGAATATTTTCACGATGCAGAAAAAGCGCGAGGCTAGAATGTGTTAGAAGGCGAATTGAATTGATCGTACACGTAAGGTAATAGAGAACATTGAAGTTAAACTGTTAGAAAACTACAAAGAATCAGAAGGAATTGGACAACTTCTCAACAACGATACACGCATATGCGGATATCGATAGAGCCAAGAAACGGATATTTTAAGAATAGATACCACTAAATGGTAATACTGAAATAACAGCTCAGACGGAAAAGAGGAAGGATCGTATAGTTGTCGGAGCGGTTAGTTACAAGACAGTCGAATTATAGCGGACATCCTCGCGGAAGATAAATTAATATTTTTTCAGGAGGTAACTGATGGTTAACGACGAGGTAATCGGCCAAAAGGAAAGGGGTTGAATATATAAAGAGATCACGAATCAGATAGTCTGAATATGATTTTCCAGCGCGGTTAATGGAGCGAAAGTACGCGACTGCGAAGTGGTTATAAAAGCATGAGCCGAGGTAAACTAATGTCGCAGAAATGGTATCAGAGATCGTACAAATCGCACAGATGGATAGGTCGTACGTTTGATACGGGAGTTTATTTTTAGTTGCATTATAGCTATCAGTTCTCAGAATATAAGGACAGAGAATCATCTTAGCAGAGTGAAAAAGTATACATATAAATGGTTACACAAACCCGCAGAAGATCGACATAAGTACTTAATTCGGATTAATTAAGAATCGAGGATTAAACGATAGATAGAAATTATTATGTGGTACTATCAGACAAAAATTAAAGGCAGATTTTACCCGACGCTTACCAATAATTCTTTGAAAACAATAGAATTCCCAGACATTTCAGATTTTCCTAAAAGAGTCGTGTTCGCAATCAAATATCCAAATGAATCGTAAAGAAATTGTGTATTTAAGAGCTTGGTAATGATCGTTCTTGGAACAACAATAGCTTTCCATCTAACATTCTCTTTAGCCATTTTTGCTCGATATACGACAATATTGATTATTATGGTTCCTCGATTATTTCTCATATATGAAATGTTTTCGAAATTTATTTTGATTTAATAGTGTATTGTGCTGAATTATCTCCTATTGAATTTTTAAATTATTATTGATATTCCATTATATAATTATTATATAATAAATTGATTTATTTATATATTATTTTATTGCATTATATGATAGTTATTAAATTCTTCTTTATATTCATATGATTTCCTGTGCACGATTATCTTCTTAAAATCACTTATCTCCAACGTCTCTCTGTTATTAGTATAATGCTTAAATATTATGGGAGTTCTGAACATTTTTAACTTAACATTATTAAAATTCATATGTATCTGGCTAGAAAATAAAAAGTAGAATACGTAGTTGATTTCTCTCGCATGTTGAAAGACACACGAAGAGGCCAACAAGCGCACAAATATAATGGGATTAACGAAAAACCCGTTACAGCAGTTCCCTTCTTAATATAAAAAGATTAATGCATTAAAGTTAAAAAAAAAAAAATATGAATTATACTATTATAATAGTTTTTATAGGAGAAAATAGAACAACAGACTTTGAAACCTAAACTATAAAGTAATCCAGCAATATTTAAAAACAAATATTTTTAAAAAAAGCAAAAGAGTTAACACAGTAATATTTTACACAGATTTGTTGCCTCCGAAGACTCCCACAATATACTTCATAATTAACTATAATTAGCAGCTCACGATTACATTTTAGATGCAGAGCAGTTCGTCGTACAATATCGTCTTAATTCAATTTTTTCATGATACTCACTACCCCAATACTTTAGTAAAAGCTTGAAGTCTGGTATGTTGGGTCTGCTGACACTCTGAATATTTTCTGTTTTCTGATGAGTAGTTGTTACGCAAAATATCTGTTCAGTGGGCATAGAAGTTTATTGTGAGTCGAAATCGCCATTATATATGACTTTTTATACCAGTATTACATTCGTATTATATTTGTTCGATATTTCTTTTACCTAACCAAACTTATATTATGATACAATTTATAATAATGAGTCTTATTTAAACTAAGGCTTTCTTAGAGGATAAATAGCATCCTTCATTTAATATATGTAAATTTAACAATTATATACTCCTATCAAGATAATTTACGTATCAACTTCGCAACTATTTTCTGTATAAAATTCGACAGTTTATTAATTGGAAAGAGCCAACAAGATACCCTTTCGATAATAGTCGGTGTCAGTTTAAGAAGCAAAGTGTCAGATGAGAACCGACAAGTTCGACAATAATGAGAGGTGTAAAGCCCTCAGAAGATTTTATTTCATCAACTTCACTAACATAATATATCTCTGTACTATAGAAGTATAGAAAAAAAAAGAGCATAAAGTAACACGTTTCTATCAATTATAATTGAAACACGTATAATATATAGTAACAAAAACCTAGCCTGCCTCGCATCTTGGTTTTGAAGCACGAAGTCTTTACGAGTATCATGATAAGTGCAAAATGCGTCGTGTGCATGTCCAGTACACATATGCATATAAGCGTCAGAAGTGAACTAACTGGTTAGCGAATATACAGGTGTGAATGTGAGGAGGAAATATTAATTTTACTCACTCGAGAAACTGGTTTGCAGATTATCTTCAGACCTTGTACATCGATCAGAACTGAGACATTGAGCGTTTAATCTCCTCTACACGATAGTGATTCAGTTTTTAAAGAAATATTTTTTAAAATCGTCTATCTTAGCTCTACTCTAGATTCTATCAAATAGGAATATAACAATAGAAAGATAAAAAAAATCATACACGCTTACAATTATAAACGGATTAATTTAGAACATATTTCTCTTTCTATTTCATTTTACTCCTTCAGTATTATACTTAATAATATTCCAAATAAAAAGGCTTGAGGATGAAAAATCTTTAATCTTTGTCGTACTTGTTCAGAGAAAGGTTTCGAGAGTCTATGTCATTACACAAAAAAACAAAGAGAGATTTCATGTAATGTAACTAACCTCTCCAACAGTACGTCATCGATCGGCATATTTTACATTGAGACAAAACGAAAATGACACACCGTTATTAATCTTTGAGTAAATAAAAGTAGGAAGACATAAAATCAAGAGATAAAAAATAATTGTTTCGCAACCTAATAAGTATATGGCTTACGTCGTCATTATGATACGCTCTACTTGTCCACTCTTTACCAATGTTCTAAATAAGCTCGAAAATGAAAAGTAAACAAAACTCTTTATTATTCTGCCTAATATCATCTACACCGCCTTTTATTCTTCTCTGTTCTCGCTCTCGTATTATCTGAAATTAAGATCTCCTTTATTGAATAGCGTATAAAAAAGTGTCTTGATTGAATATTATTTGCTCGATGTTCGATTACCGAAAGAGTTGCCCAGCGGTTGTCGAATCTCGAGTCTCGGCATTATGCAATATTGACTATTGACGTAGTATAATTAAAGTTTTAACCTCGAATTATTCATTGCAAGAAGTACTCTCAACGTCTTATTGTCCTTTTGACGTGTAAAACATCAATTCAGTGAGATTCTACGCATGGTGCGACTTCATCGTCTCGTCACAACCAAGCCAGTAAAGAGATTGATATTGTATTAAGGATATTCTCTCCCTCTCAAGGTAATACATAAACAAAATCAGTCGAATGCAATGCGCTGAAAGTATTTTCGTTGACTTTACCTCGTGCTTTCACTTTTCTATCCAGATGACGTCTAGCAATTGATGCGGTGTTTAGCGAAGGTTCCCCTGATACGAAAAGACACCTACTGTGATCTGGATCCACCTGTTATTGTCTTGGAGGGAGTGTAAATCACCCATCGCATTTTCGATAAGACTCCTTTCATAATGCCCAATATTATTCCTTAGTGCACGTTTCGAAGGGACTTACATTGTATTGACTTCGAAAAGCATTCTAAGTATAAGTCGTAAGGTCTAATAAAGTCGAAGGTCTAAGTGCTAAGTCAGAAGTATAAGTATAAGTCGAAGTATAATGTATTAAGTCGAGGTCAAGTAGAAGTCGAGGTCAAGTCCTAAGTCGAAGGTCCTACATGTGTCTATAGCCCGAAGTCTAAGTGTGCTTAAGTCGAAGGCCTTCCTATGTTTGGCTAAAATCTAATAACTCTATTCAAAGATAAATACAGTACTTTTCTATTTCGGTTGACTCATTTTCTTAGTCTGATATAAATCCACTCGGGCTTAAACCGAAGTATAGCTCACGTTTCGAAGGAACTGATATAAGTCGAGAAGGTCTAGACCCAGTGCCAGCAGACAACGTGACTCTAGAGTGGCTGTCGAAAGTGTAAGTGCCAGTCGGCTAGAGTGCTAGTGTTCTCTAATTCTAAGTCTAGTCGGATACCGTCGCTAGGTGAAGTCTAAGTTCTAAACTAGTTCGAATAGGTCTAATGCTAAGTAAGGTCTAAGTCTAAGCGAAGGTCTAAGTGCTCGAGGTCTAAGTGCTAGTACGAGTCTAAGTGCTAAGTCAAGCTAAGTGCTTAAGTCGAAGGTTAATCTAAGTCGAAGGTCTAAGTTGCTAAGTCGAAGGTCAAGTGCTATTCGAAGTCTAAGCCTAGTCGAAGGTCTAAGTGCCTAAGTCCGAAGGTCTAAGTGCTAAGTCGAAGGTGCTAAGTATAAGTCGAAGGTCCAAGTGCTAAAATCTAAAATTCTCAAAGAAAATAAACACAAAATTTTTTTGTCAAAATATTTTCGGAATTTGCACATAGACCTTCGAACCTTATATCAGTTTCCCGATCAGGCGTCACATATGACGTTCATAATCGGATGGACGATAGTTTTGCTTAGGTAAACAGTATTTGAAAGCTTCAGCACTTCTTCGATTCCCAGTAAGGCACACTATTATATAGTTTGAATGTTTCTTCAATATTTAAATAACGACCTAACGTGATCGGGTGACGATCGTTGAACCAGATATAGTACCTTTGCGAAGGGAACTGGAGTAACCAGTCGAAGGGGCTTATAACTATATATACTGACTGGACATTAGTCCATAGTGTCCATGGATACGTTGTCCAATTATAAATTTTCCTCATAGAGAAAAATACCACATAAATTTTTTATCGAAATTCATTGTTTCGGAATTGCACTTTAAGACCTCAGACTTATTCGATCAGATCCTCGGTAAGCGAGTCACTATACATGCTCATTGATCGGTCATAATCAGTTTTAAGCGATAGTTTAAGGTCCTTTAAAGAAAAGTTATTTGAAAGCGGGTTTCAAGCCGACGCTTTTCACGAATCAATTCTGATTTTCGTTAAGGTCAGAAAAATTGTTTCGATAGATAGGTAAGATATCCGTTTTTTTAATAGAATACCTAATCATACGACCTTTCTCCTAAACGTTGAGGTTGGGCAACAACCTTTTAGTTATAAACGAGTTTCGCTTGCACACCCGAAGTAAGTTTTAGTGATCGTTCGACTCCAGACTGATAATAAGTTCGTCTAAGGTCTAACGTAAAATGTTCGAAGTGTGAAACTACATGCTAAAATTCTCAAATTTCTTCACAGAAAAATAACACACCAAGTCGCCTTTATTCACTTAGGCCTATTCAGTCTGTATCCTCCGAAATTCGAACACGATTGATCTAAAGCGTCGATCGATTTTTTAAAGTTCCATATTTGGTTTTCTCACTCCATTAAAAACGAAAGTCAAAAACTTTTGCTCATTATTTGCTGGTTTGAAATTGTACGTAATCTTATTGACAAATATTACAGTAACGTCCTTGATTATTTAAAGTTATTCCTTTTAAAACTTTAAAAAATATATATCAATCGCCCGGTGCTAAAAAGAACTAGCAGCGTGTGCAAAAAGTTAAATTCAATTTTCGAACCCTTGTCAACCTTGAGCCTTTAATTCCCGCTAATTTTTCTCATGAACTGCTAGAAGATTTATAGCCAAAAAACTTAATAAAAAAACGCAATCTAGAACTGCTGACGTAAAAATTCGCGTACTTCGCCTGGCCTTCCCGCCATTCCCGCCCTCCAATACCCAGAACATCTCCAGCATCCAGTTTCTTCATCATTCTTCTGTATGCACGCACGGATAGATTATATTTATGCAGTCACCAAAAAGTCTTTCGTATTTCGTGAATAAAAAATGAACAAGATGCGAACGACAAAGAAACCACGAAAATTTTTTGCTATTTATTATTTCCGGACAGTTGACTCTTTCATACCCCCATCCGACCTTAATACGTCTATAGGATTATCGACCCCATTCCCTCGTTCCCTGCCGGAAATAAAATGTTTTCGGCCGGCTTTTCTCCACGGTGGTTTGCAACAGACTCTAGTTAAAAGACGAAAACCTCCAAGAAAAAAAGAATAAAGCTCCTACTCCGTGCCAGCTCGCTTAGTAGCAGTGCTGAGCACGACGGCCTCTCAACTGGACATCTCCGGTCTCTGTTACCAACTGCTGTCAGCATCTCGCTCCTTCTATCCGACTTCATACCCGCCTCCTGCCTCTCGGTGTGTCTCTACTCCGTGCTTGGCGTCTGCTGCCTCGCTGGCGTCCCTGCGTGGTGTTCGTTCTTATTCTCTCGAATCAACAAAATACATCTTTACATACTCTCTTCCTGCCTCATTTCGTGATCCGTCTCTCTCTCTCCTCATCTTGATTTACTCTCTTGCCATTAAGTGTTTGCAAGCACTGCTGTCCTAACACAGCACAACTTCCACTCTTTCTGATTGTCGACTTGGTCCCGGCTTTCAGTGAATATACTGTAAACTCTATTGCTCCAATTATAATTATTAAAGATTTTGGAGACAACTCTGATTACGGACACTGCGATCTTCTGGTTCGCCATTATGAGCCAGACTCTGAGACTTCTCGTAAGATGCAATGCGTAGACTGCCTAATGGGAACAAAATGCATTGCGCCAACGCCGAAATTCTGCACTGGCTAGGTTAGATGCTTCTTGTTCTTATCGTTATCTTCTGGTACAACTGGGCTAATACACAGAGTTCGAGCATCTTTCTAGGGCTGAAAGATTGCCTAGTCTCTCGCCGTATCCCTGTCACCGGATCTCATGCTGAAGCCTATCATATTTTATGTTCTCCTCATCTACGCGATCATAGAATTATCAGTTTCTTGTTACGCTTCGCGTTTGTTGTTTGATTCGATGTATCCAATGCCTCTTCTTTTTCTCAATTTACCTTGCTCTAGCGTGATACTCTCCAATTATCCGAATCCGGGGTCTTCTCAATAGACCAGATAGTTGCGACGGACCCGAATCTCCATTGGATACAGATCGCCCGGTAAGCATCTTCTATCAGCGTTCGAAACTGTGTGTGTTGGTATAAGTGTCGTGAGTAAACCGAATAGGTTTGAAAATAAATAAATTCAGTAGAAGAGAAAGGATTTTTTAAAGGGACCGCCCGTATATAAGCATAAATACGCAATCGATCACGTAAATACGAGATATGTACGGGCAGATTCGAAAAAAACCATTGTTCGAGCGAACCACTGGGCTCGCTCGCGGATCGATGTTTTTTTGGGGATAGGATAGGAGAGAGGTAAAAAAACGATCGACCCGAAGATCTAACTAACGAACTAACTCACTAAAGAGCTAGACAAACCTAACGCTATTTCGAACGCTTCGGACAAATTTTCACCCTCGGAAAGAAAAGGAAGGCATCTCTCCGAGGACTAACTGACTACCGCCGTGTAATTTTAGTTTATTTATCTAATCGCTATGATGGAAAGACACCGTATGTGCGTCCGAAGGCGACTCGGCTAGTCGAATCCTTTTCTTCGTGAATCCCCTTTTTCAGTGCGACGGTCCTATCCAAACCTTGAACTTTGGGGCGTTCACGGAACGTACTGATCCTTCCATCCAAGGAGTTTATATACCCGCCCAGCCCCGACATAAATCCACGCTCTAAGACCTTCTCTCGTCGATCGGAACTTGGACTTTGGCTTTCGGGTGAACGCTCTAAGGTTCGATGGGCACCCCTACGGCGTTTCCACTTTTCCGATCGATTCATCGAGACTAAGACCGAACCGTTCGATCGTCATACGGTTGCATGAAAAAATAAACGATAGATAGAGGAATACGAAAGAGCGAACAGCAAAATAGATTGAAAGAAATAGTCGAAGGGTTTGGATAGATTTAAAGAGGAAGAAATAAATATTTGGATGTGAGCGTGGGCGTGTACCTATCGTGTTTTAGGTGTCAAAGGAGATTTTACTATCCATCAGCGGTGTTCGAAATACTTACTGGACACCGCGTAGCTTAGTTAACAGTAACCGGTCGCCTTATCCACTAGGCCATTCACGTTCCCAGAAAAGGAACGTTTCAAGCGTAGTTTTTAAAGCTCCCGGTTTTCTTATTCCATAATTACCTGTGGAAAAAAGTTTGCATATTACGTTAGTTATATGGTCCCTAATCTAAATAAAAAAAAAATCCTTAAATCTAAAAAAAACATGCCTTAAAAACTAAAAAATAAACGCCCGTGCTAAAAAGCGGCACGGAAAAAGTAAAATGGGTTCGGGAACTTACTACCTATTCCCGAAGTACTGCGTTACCAAAAACTTAAAAAAAAGCAGCAGCAGAAGCGAGTAAAAATACCGTACTCGCCGCCGCCGCTGCCACCGATACCAACACTCATCATCATCATCATCATCATTTCCTCCGAACGGAAGAATTTATTTAAGTCACCAAAAAATTCTCGTATCGTTAATAAAAATGAAAAGAACGAACGAGAGAACCACGATATTTCTTTCCGACGGTGACTTCCAAACCCCCACCCGCCCGTTTAAACGGCCTACATACTATTTACCCATATCCCGTCCCGTCGGAAATAAATATCGTCGTTCTTTCCATGGTTTTTCAACAGAGTAAAAGAGAAAACAAAGAGAAAAAAAGAGAAGCGCGCCCGCGCTAACAGAGTGAGGCACTACGGCAGAACGTACGTACCAAACTCTTTGTCATCGCTTTAGCTATCTTCGACCCCTCCTCCTGCGTTCGTGTATCGCGTGTTTGTCGTGTCGCGTGTTTGTCGTGTCTGTCTTTAATCGAATACAAAAAAAAATAATACCGCCCCATCGAGACGATGATCATCCGCCCCTATTCGAACGAGCTCGAGAACCAACCTCGATCGATTGGTCCCGGCTCGTTTATATAAAAAAAAATAAAAATAAACGGACGGACAACGGACTCGGTCGCCCATTGAACGAACTCTGCAATGAACCTAATGAACAAATGCATGCGCGAACGTGAAAATCTTCACCGCGATGCATTTATGTATAGTAATGAAATATAGTCGAATAAGGCGAATGAATCGTCGTCGTCGACGACGCGATATATTTTTTTTTCTCTATTCGATCGTATTACGTTTGTCGTTTGGTTGGTTGATTCGAGTGACAGAGACTCGTTTCTTTTGGAGGGAGGGATCTCAAGATATTACCGGGCTCCACGACGGGGACGTACGATGACAGGGAGCCCGTGAGCATCTGTCGTCATCAGCGTTCGAAACCTGTGTGTTTGGGGTATAAGTAAGTGTTCGTGAGTAAACCGAATAGGTTTGAAAAATAAAAAAAATTTCAGTAGAAGAGAAAGTATTTTTTAAAGGGAACCCGCCCGTACATAACCATAAATACGCAATCGATCACGTAAATACGAGATATGTACGGGCAGATTCGAAAAAAACCATTGTTCGAGCGAACCACTGGGCTCGCTCGCGGATCGATGTTTTTTTGGGGATAGGATAGGAGAGAGGTAAAAAAACGATCGACCCGAAGATCTAACTAACGAACTAACTCACTAAAGAGCTAGACAAACCCTAACCCTATTTCGAACGCTTCGGACAAATTTTCACCCTCGGAAAGAAAAGGAAGGCATCTCTCCGAGGACTAACTGACTACCGCCGTGTAATTTTAGTTTATTTATCTAATCGCTATGATGGAAAGACACCGTATGACGTCCGAAGGCGACTCGGCTAGTCGAATCCTTTTCTTCGTGAATCCCCTTTTTCAGTGCGACGGTCCTATCCAAACCTTGAACTTTGGGGCGTTCACGGAACGTACTGATCCTTCCATCCAAGGAGTTTATATACCCGCCCAGCCCCGACATAAATCCACGCTCTAAGACCTTCTCTCGTCGATCGGAACTTGGACTTTGGCTTTCGGGTGAACGCTCTAAGGTTCGATGGGCACCCCTACGGCGTTTCCACTTTTCCGATCGATTCATCGAGACTAAGACCGAACCGTTCGATCGTCATACGGTTGCATGAAAAAATAAACGATAGATAGAGGAATACGAAAGAGCGAACAGCAAAATAGATTGAAAGAAATAGTCGAAGGGTTTGGATAGATTTAAAGAGGAAGAAATAAATATTTGGATGTGAGCGTGGGCGTGTACCTATCGTGTTTTAGGTGTCAAAGGAGATTTTACTATCCATCAGCGGTGTTCGAAATACTTACTGGACACCGCGTAGCTTAGTAGTAACCGGTCGCCTTATCCACTTGGCCATTCACGTTCCCAGAAAAGGAACGTTTCAAGCGTAGTTTTTAAAGCTCCCGGTTTTCTTATTCCATAATTACCTGTGGAAAAAAGTTTGCATATTACGTTAGTTATATGGTCCCTAATCTAAATAAAAAAAAATCCTTAAATCTAAAAAAAACATGCCTTAAAAACTAAAAAATAAACGCCCGTGCTAAAAAGCGGCACGGAAAAAGTAAAATGGTTCGGGAACTTACTACCTATTCCCGAAGTACTGCGTTACCAAAAACTTAAAAAAAAGCAGCAGCAGAAGCGAGTAAAAATACCGTACTCGCCGCCGCCGCTGCCACCGATACCAACACTCATCATCATCATCATCATCATTTCCTCCGAACGGAAGAATTTATTCAAGTCACCAAAAAATTCTCGTATCGTTAATAAAAATGAAAAGAACGAACGAGAGAACCACGATATTTCTTTCCGACGGTGACTTCCAAACCCCCACCCGCCCGTTTAAACGGCCTACATACTATTTACCCATATCCCGTCCCGTCGGAAATAAATATCGTCGTTCTTTCCATGGTTTTTCAACAGAGTAAAAGAGAAAACAAAGAGAAAAAAAGAGAAGCGCGCCCCGCGCTAGCAGAGTGAGGCACTACGGCAGAACGTACGTACCAAACTTTTTGTCATCGCTTTAGCTATCTTCGACCCCTCCTCCTGCGTTCGTGTATCGTGTGTCGCGTGTCGCGGGTTTGTCGTGTCTGTCTTTAATTCGAAACAAAAAAAAGAATACCGCCCCATCGAGACATGATCATCCGCACTATTCGAACAGCTCGAACCAACCTCGAACAATTATTTCGCATTAGTTGGAGATAAAACCAAATAAAAAAAAACGGAACGGACACGGACTCGGTCGCCATTGAACGAATCTGCAATGAAACGCATCCAAATGAACAAATGCATGCGCGAACGCGAAAATCACGGGATGCGTCATGTTACCAGTAATGAAAAAATAGACGAATAAGGCGGAATAATCGGTTCGTTGTCGAACAACGCGATATATTTTTTTCTTATTCGATCGTATCTACGTTTGTCGTATTGGTTGGTTGGTTCGAATGTGAAAGAGACTCGTTCTTTCGGAGGGGACGGAGGATCCAAGATATTACGGCTTCCACGACGGGGACGACGATACAGGAGCCCCGTGGCATCTGTCGTCATCAGCATTCGAAACCTGTGTGTTTGGGGTATAAGTTTGAGAATAAAAGCTTAGAGGTTGTTGAAAAAAAAAAAAATTCAGTAGAAGAGAAGATTTTTAAAGGAACCCGCCCGTACAACCATAAATACGGCAAATCGATCACGTAAATACGAGATAATGTACGGGCAGATTCGAAAAAACCATTGTTCGAGCGAACAACTGGGCTCGCTCGCGGATCGATGTTTTTTGGATAGGATAGAGAGAGAGGTAAAAAAACCGATCGACACCGAAGATTCTATACTACGAACTAACTCACTTTAAAGAGCTAGACAAAACCTAAGCAGTTTGAACGCTTCAGGACAAATTTTCACCCTCGAAAAGAAAAGGAAGGCATCTCTCCGGACTAACTCACTACCGCGTGTATTTTAGTTTATTTATCTTTAATCGCATTATGATGGAAAGACACCGTATGTGCGTCCGAAGGCGACTCGCTTTAGTTTGCGAATCCTTCGTTTCGTGAATCCCCTGCAGGCGACCCGGCCTTAGCAAACCTGTGAACTTGGGGGCGTTTCACGTCGATAGAGAAACATACTTGTGAGTTTCCTCCTCAAGCCAGGTTTTGATTGACTTAGTACCCCTACGACCACTAAGCCTCTTACCTTCTCGTCCAACTATTAAATGTACCCTGTCTTCTACGACTCTCCTTCGTCAGCGAACGGAGTATCTCGTGGCGTGATTCTAGCGCTATCACTCCGTGCCGTCGGACGCTCTGCTCAGGTTTCGCCTTCATTGTTCTTTTTCATATTGGCGTACGACCAAAACCGACTCGCTCGGTTCCTTTCACCACAGCTAAATATTTCAAGCATCGACGCAAGTCGCACCAGGGACACGGAGACTCTAGCCGAGCGATAGCTTCATAACTGGCTGCAATACTTGAGAAATTATAATAAGTAATCGATGAGACACATTTCGAACAAATGTACGTATATAGATAGTAGGCCTCAACAAAACACATATAGATTACACATGTTCATATATAAATTATATGTCTAACGTTCGCGAAGACCGTCTTTCGTTCGCACTTAGAATAAGAGGGAAGATAATATATAACTACTTTGTATGAAGAGAGAAGGATTGCATACAGCGTCCACCTCGTCTTCCTTTATACATGCTTGGTCTCCAATTCTCGTGTTTTTAGGGTGAGTTGTTTACATTAAGTAGATAGATTTTGAAACCATTATCCTATCTCATTCTCGCTGTTGATACTCGAGCTATACATGTAATTGAGGACACGTGCTGGAGATGAGGCTAGAGGGTTCCATACTACATATATCTCTTGCGTATGTAACTGCCCCATTGTAGAATTCTCCATCCTTAATAATATGGCCAGTGCATCGCTGTCCTCGCCATGCCTGTGAAGAGAGGACGTGCAAGCGTGATATGATCATTTTACACACGACCTTGGCGCCGGTTTCTTCCTCTCACTCCCCAACAATGCTGCTTACCCACTGACGAACAGAAGACAAAGAGATGGATTTTGTCTATGAGCCTTACGTAGTGTCACGTTATAACTTCTGGCCCGAAGCTCGTAACATAAAATAAATTCTCTTGCAAAATCGATAAAGCTACTCATCCACATGCCTTCTCTAATAACCGAACTTACGAAATGATAGCTGCCCGTTTGCGGTCCATTTTACTTATATTAAAAGCTCGCTATTAAATGCACGTATACATTTGACTAGAAGGATCTCCTCTGAATCGCCACACCTCTACCTCCTCACTCTCGAGAATCGCAGGCGTTCGAGGATGCACCTGTTTACTTCTCCTCCAATATAAACAATCTTCTAATCAAAATTACATGTATACCGCAACTGTCTCCAGTGCACGCTACAAAAGCGACAAAAACATATACAGCCTGGGTACATGCTCCGATCTCGCGCGACATGCGCTTCTCTCTCACCCACCGGATTAAAGTCTAGTGAAGGGACCTCTTTATTATTTTCCAACAACTACATGTCTACACTGTACCGAAGTCAGGTCCATGCTAAATGGCTCTTCTATCTCTTGAAATCTAACACTTCTCGGAAATTTCGACACCAGACTTCCATCTTCAAAAAATAGGAATATATCTGCGCAGGTCTTCTGTCGCTGTTGTTACTCAGTAAAAGGGTTATGATAAATATAATATTGATATTATTATATATATATAATATATATATATAACGAAACGAGGAACCACGTAATATTTCTTTTACTCAGACTAGGTGACTTCCAAACCCCCTCATACCTACTCACTCGATATTCTATCAACGGGCGATATGGAGCTCCATCTACCATTATAATGGGCTGGTTACCTTTACATACTATCTACCCATATCCCGTCCCGTCGGAAATAAATATCGTCGTTCTTTCCCTGGTTTTTCAACAGAGTAAAGGAGAAAACAAAGAGAAAAGGAGGTCATTAATAGAAAAAAATAAGAAACGTGCGACATGGTCGCGCTCGCGAGACTGTGGAGCTAGGGACGAACAGTCTGATAAGCCACAGCTCTGGAACGTACTACCGGCAACTTTTTGTCAGCGCTGTATAGATCTATACCTGTCCACGGCGCTCCCATGCGAATTCAAACTATAATATCTCGTTCTCTTAGACGAGAATAAGAAGCGCGGACAGGCCTAGCCAGCGTCGCGGCGGGTGTGAGTTTTGTGGCTCACAGGATCGTCGCTTGTGTATGTTTTACTACGGAAACTAGACAAACAGAGAATACTTTTCGGATGTATTATGCGCGCCACATTCGCAAGTAGAACTGGACCATAACGAATCCTCTTCATCTACACTACAGCATCATTAGTTTTTCCACGCTATAGTAACTATATGCTAGTACAATGGAGTCAGGAGGAAGCAAACGCTCGATACGGAGTTTGTGGTGAGTGGTACCCGGCGTGGTCAAGCGAATGAGTGTATTGTGATATGTATATAATAGAAAAGTATATTGAGCAAAGTAAACGAGCGAGGATTAAGGCGGGACAGTACGAGGGACTGCGGTCGGGACGCAGAGTTTAGATAACATGAAATGCTTCTGCAATTATCAGCCAAATCTGATATCTAAATAGAAAACGGGAAGAGTTGACGAGAGAGAGTAATTGGTGCGAACGCGAAGAGATCGGCCAATGGTGGATGCGTTTCAGGTACTTTCATCTGAACACAGAAATATATGGCAGATAGAGTACGATAACATAGTTGTATCAAAAAAGTGACGAAGGAATTAGTTCGAGTCTTCTCGGGACGAATTGCGGCGAATATTTTATATTAATTTCACACATGAGGCTGAGAATGTGGAAGCACGTTTGGTGTCGGTGGTGTCAGGGTTGTACGAGGGGTTCGTTATGCTAACCAACACCGGAAAGGAGAGTAGTACCATTCTGCGTAAGAGTACGAGAGGAATATTTTTATGAACAGTTGCAATGTGTTATCGACGGAATGAATTACTGAAGTGATGAAATTGTCATGGGGGACTTGAATGCGAACATAGGAAGGGAGAGAATAGTAAGAGATAGCAATGGGGGCGTTTGGGATAGGAGAAAGAAACGCGGGGGGGACAGAGGTTGGTTGGATTTTGCGGTAAAGCATAGGTTGGCAGTGAGGAGGGAGTAGAATACTCACGAATTATTACCGGTCTGCCTAGCGAGTCGGAGAGATTCCTGAATGAATCGGGGACCTGGAAGCCCGGTTGCACTTAGAAATTTGTATTAAAAATTAAATTAATATATTTTGTATTGCAAGATAAAACTATTTCAACTACATTTTTGTGGTCATTTCTATGTTGAAACTTTTTAACAAATTATAAACTCATTACAATCTAAAATTGGAGAGAAACTTTAAAAAAAGATTTTTTCTCTCACACTTCTTAGAGATATATTCAATTAATAATTACCGCAACAATCAAGTGTCCTAACTCTGAGTTATCGAGATATATACCAGTCGAGTTAATAATAAAAGGTTGGTGGGATAAAATTTTAATTTTCTTACAACATCCTCACTTATTAGTTTTACCACGAAGATATGGAAGATTCGTAGAATGTAGTTGATATGCGCTCGCGACGTAGATTAAAGGGTGGAGGATGATACTTCGCGCCTTTAGTTAGTGGACGTTGAAGGAGTATTAACTGTTTTCAGTGTAAGTATAAAGATCGTGTACCTTTAAATTAATTTTAAATCTAAAATATATACCGAGAGAAAGAAGAGGAAAAATGATCTTGGTTATAAATTTATAAAGACTGGCGCGTGGAAGGGACGAATAGTTTTCCTTTTAAGAATAAGAAACACTACCAGATTAACGATTGATATGGCTGAGATGACGTACGACTGGGGTGTGCTTTGGTTTATACTACAGGTCATACGGCTTACCTTTTCACAGAACGCGAAAAAAGTATACTGCGTATGCGCAGTGAAAGGGAAGACACATTTAATAAGAGATTGGCAACGACTTAGTTCAAAAGACTAAAACTAGCCGGCTCAAACACACTCGAATTTATATCGTAATAAATAGAACTGATCGAGCTTAGTGAGATCGAGACAGAACTATTCCCAGCTGTAATATCTTGACGCGGGAATAACTCTAATTATTCAAGACTACTGAAGTTTGAAAATAAAAATAATATCAACTTGAGCTGATCCATTAAAAGAAGAGTCAAGTATTTGGCATCTGCTGGCAGGCAAACGTCGTAGGGCGTGGGAGAGACTTCGTTATGGTTTTGTATTAGCCGAAAGGCATAGACGAGACTTTTCATGGCTAAGATAACTATGGATGGATACACTAAGATTAAAATTTAAAATATCTATATATCTCTAAACACTAAACACACTTAAAAAAAAAAATACATCCGATGGAACGGAGATCGAAACTCGTATCTCACGACATTCGAGTAAACGATTGGACTCTTTTTTTCCTCACCGGCCAATGTGCTCGCTTCCCCATCATCCTATGGCCCCGAAGCGCCTTCTTCAAGAGAATCATAAAAACACCGTCCACATATTACACCCATGTTAAAAACTGACTCACAGTCAGGGCGGCTGCGCGCATTTAATTTTTGGCGGGAAACGAATTTATTCAATTTATGAAATTAAAAAATTATATATATAAATTACTTATATTGATATTTCATTTTCTCACTAGTGGGGCACACTTTAGTTTTTTTGCGGAAACGACTTTTTATTCAATATTTATTGAAATAAAAAATATATAATATATATATAAATTCACTTATTATGGATAATTTTCATTTTCGCACTTAGGGTGGGGGCACAACTTTTTTTGGCGGGAAACAACTTTTTTCAAGATAACAGATTTTACTTAATATTTTTTAAATCTAAAATTATATAAAAGAAAATTAAAAAAAATACGCACGAGTACGAAGATTTGCCCTAAATAAACACCATACGGTAAACGGTTGCTCTTTTTTCGTCACCGAGCCGTCTCCCTTTCTGAGGCTCGCGCAAGAGTCCGGACCCTGATTGAGAATGTGCCACGCGCGCAGGTTTAAGAGTATATATATCTATATAGAGATAAGGAGAATTAATAAAAACGACAGGACCTGTGCCGGAAACTTTGCCGAGAGCGCCGCAGGTCACCACTAACCAATAAGGACTCTAACAGGATGGGGCGTGACTGCGCGTTTTCGTTGCGGGGAAACAAGATTATAACGAATATTGGTAATAGAGTTGTTTATAAAAAATATGCAATGTATATAGTATAGAAATACTAGATATAATATTGAAATAGTATGTCTTCACTTTTTTTTGGCTTTAGGGTTCTGCCGTGAGGGGGCACTGATGCTTCTTAATAGTGTTTTGACGGAGTGTCATGCAAATGACTTATGTTCAAATGTTATTGTAAGACTAGTATTATATAGCTTTATTCTAGGATAGATTAGCGGTGTAGAAATCTAGATGACGAGATTTAGATAGAAAACTTAAGAAAAATACGTCTGAGCGGAGAGCACGAAGATTTCTCCGTAGATATGATCACACCAGGATGATTCTTCAAATAACGGGTTGCGCCTTTTATTTTCTCACCTTGCCTTCTACCTTAATCCAACATCCTAGGGCTGCCGAGGCGCCTTTCTTAAGAGAGAATTATAAAAACACGTCCGCTCGGCACTGCTTTCAAAATAAACTGATTCGCATTTAGAGAGGAGGCGCCATTAGTTTTTGACGGGAACGAATTTATTCAATATTTATGAAAATTAAAAGAAAAATATAAATAAATTCACTTATTATTGAATAATTTTCATTTTCGCACTTAGGGTGGGGAGCGACTTCAGTTTTTGGCGGTAAAAAACGTTAAGATAAAAAATTTTACTTAAATAATTTTTAAATCTAAAAATTTTTAAAAGAAACATTAAAAAAAAAATTCTCCGAGACGAATATTTCCTAAAATAGAACACAACCACGTAATGCTTTTTATCGTTCCCTTTTTTTCTCATCTTGCCTTCTACCTTAATCCAATATCTTATGGCTGCCGAAGCGCCTTTCTTAAGAGAGAATTATAAAACACGTCCGATCAGCACTGCTTCCAAAATAAACTGACTCGCATTTATGGAGGCGGCGCCTTTAGTTTTTGCGGGAAACGAATTTATTCAATATTTATGAAATTTAAAAAATTTATATAAATTTACTTATTAATTGATAACTTTCATTCTCGCACTTAGGGTTGGGGCGCGCTTTTAGTTTTTGGGGGGAAACGACTTTTTTCTGGATAACTGATTTTACTTAAATAATTTTTAAATCTAAATTCTAAAACAAACTTTAAAAAAAACTTACCCTATGTTCCGCCGAAGCGCCTTTCTTCAAAGAGAATTATAAAGCACGTCCACCCACCACCACGTCCAAAATAAACTGACTTACAGTTAGGGCGGCTGCGCGCTTTTAGTTTATGGCGGGAATCGACTTTTTGATTTTCAATTTTTGTTCGCGCCAATTTTAATCATGATCTTTAAAAGAAATTATTATATAATTAAATTTACTTATTACCGAGAAATTTTTATTTTTGAATTATGTTTATTTTAATTATAGAAGATTTCACTTAAATTATTTTTAAATCTAAAATCTAAGAGAAACCTTTAAAAAAACTTACCCGAGACGAAGATTTCCTAAAATAGAATGCCTCGACGTAATCGTTGCCCTTTTTTTCTCACCGCGCCTTCTCCCTTCTTCCTGCATCTCACGGGCCGCCAAAGCGTCTTTCTTGAGAAGAGAGAATTACAAAACACGTCCGCTCAGTACTGCTTCCAAAAAAAACTGACTCATATTCTTCGGAATTCGCCCTTGTATAGTCATCGCGTTTTATGAGGGCGATGGAGAACTTGTTGAAGAAGGTAGACGCGGCTGACAATTTTCAGCTTTTTTTGGGCCAATTTCAATTACGATCTTTAAAAAAAAAAATTTATATAAATTTAATTATTACTGCATAATTTTATATTTTGAATATCGGGCGCCGGCGCGCATTTAATTATTAGTTTTTCCAATAAACGAATTTTATATAACTTTTATAAAAATTATTCACAACCTTACCGTTTCGATGCTCCGTTTGCAAGCCTTTATGCATACCGTTCGACGACGACGTCGATGCGCCTTTCTTGAGAGAGAATTATAAAACACGTCCGCTCAGCACCGCTTCCAAAATAAACTGACTCTTCTTTTTCGGAAAATCTCTCTCGTATAGCCGTCGCGTTTCACGAAGGCGATGGGCGAACTCGTTGAAGAAGGTAGACTCGACTGATAAATTTCATTTTTTTTGCCGCCCTTTTTAATCACATTCTTAAAAAAAACATTTTTATATAAATTTACTTATTACTGCAAACTTTTTATTTTTGAATATGGGGCGGCGACGCGCCTTTCATTAGTTTTTTCAATAAACGACTTTTATATATATAACATTTATAAAAATTAGTTAAAAACTTACCATTTCGTGGCTTCGTTCGCGAGCCTGTTGCACCACTGTTCGACGACGACGCGGGATCTACCATTATTCGGAAGCGCGAGCGCGTCTGGCATTCAAAGTAAGCCACGACGTAATGGACGCCTTCTCCCTTCGTCCAACATCATATGGACTACCGAATCGACTTTCTTAATATAGACATAAACCGCGTTCGCTCAGTACCGCTTCCAAAATTTGTTTATTATAATAATAGATTTTTCTTAAATAAATTTTTAATCTAATATCTAAAAGAAAGTTTAAAAAAAAACTTACCCAGGCAAAGATTTCCTAAAATAGAACGCAACGACGTAATCGTTGCCATTTTGTTCTCACGGTGGCTTCTCACTTCGTCCAACATTCAATGGATCGCCGTTGCGCCTTTCTGGAGAGAGAATTATGAAACACGTCCACTCAGCACAGCTTCCAAAATAAACTGACTCTTCTTTTTCGGAAAATCTCTCTCGTATAGTCGTCGCGTTTCACGAAGGCGACTGGCGAACTCGTTGAAGAAGATAGACTCGACTGATAAATTTCAACTTTTTTGGCGCCTTTTTCAATCACAATCTTTAAAAAAAACATTTTTATGTAAATTTACTTATTACTGCATACTTTTCAATATTGAATATGAGGCAGCGATGCGTCTTTCACTAATT
>JABUQX010129510.1:0-17251 GCA_015478945.1 Trachelipus rathkii
ACAGTAATAAATACCACTTACGTATATACTTACTAGTATTTACTACATAGAGTCTATCTATCATCTCCCTGGGCATCTGCACGAGGGTGTTGATGTAAAACGAATTGACAAATGGTTCGAATGAACGTATTAGACGAGTTGTGTGGTGTGAAGAAAGGGGTAAATGAGAGAACGACTATAATGAAATGTAGTTTAATCGACCACCTTGTCTTGGTCACATTTGTTGGAAAGTCGATTGAATGCTAGTCGGTTGGTATAATGCGGATGTTAGTGGTGATGTTGTGTTGGAGAATCCTCGACCAGTCTAGGAATGACGAAGATGAATCTACGTTGGTAATTGAGTCTCGGTTTGAACCGTAAATGTCTGTATAGGAGTAAGAAAATGTGAGTTTGGCAGAGGCGAGCAATAAAGTGCATAATACGGAGTGAATTGGACAGGTCTCGTTTTTGTAAATGGGGGCAATTATAGTTTGTGGGCTTGTGCTCACCCTGTGGCCAAAGGAATTGATACACTTACATTAACGACTTTAACCTAATAGTGAGTTAGGTCTTGTCGCGGTCCCATGAAAGCTCTAGGATGTGGATTTTCTCTGTCTGTGGACGTAGGTTCTCACCAATTAATGGATACAGAGGGGATGGTAAGGCTGGCTTCTTTCGTATCTATTTATTCATTATTCTCTATCTTATGCTTTTCTTTTTCTGATGCTATGACACGCACCTTAACATTATCCCAGTCTTGGTGGCAAATCGAAGGTAGATAAAGAAAGAAAGAAAAGATATAATATCTATATATCTATATTATATTCTTCTATTATATATATAATATTATTATTTATTTATTGTGTCTCACTTCCAATATCATTATGCTTCATTTACAATATCAAAAATATTATATAACTATATCATGTATATAATATTATATTATATAAATATATATATATATATTATAATATATATATATATATTATATATATATATATATATATAATATAATATATATATATATATATATATATATTATATATATATATATATATATATATATATATATAATATATAAATATATATATATAAATATATATATACTATATATAGTATATATATATATATATATATATATATTTCTTTCTTTCTTCAGCTTCCTCTTTGCCCCAAGATTGGGGGTAAGGTGCGCTACAAGCATCGGAAAAGAAAAGCAGAAGGAGAACATGACAAACGTCGAAAAGAAAGCCCAGCCTTACCGCCCCCTCTGTACCATATAGTTAGTGAGAGCTCGTCACGACAGAAAATCCACCCTAGAGCATCATGGGACGCGCGACGGACCTCACTAATGGTAAATCGTCATGTAAGGGTTCATCCTGGCCCAGGTGGACACAACCATGCCCCCCATACAAAACCCCGCCATTCTCTATCATGCACCTTGATTCTCGCCTCTGCCAAACTCACATTTCTCTCGTTCAGACATTCGTTTACCGACTCAATCCACTTTCTGCTTCGGTCTCCCGCCGAGTCCGGTTTCCAACAACACTGCTCGCACTATACATTCCGCTTTAACCAACCGACTTTCATTCATCCTTTCCCACATGACCAAACATCTCAACATACTTTCATTTATTCTCTCATTTACCCCTTTCTTCACACCAACCACTCTCTAATACGTTCATTCCTCACTTTATTAATTCTTTTCGCACACCTAGCATGCCGCTAAGATTGTCCATCTGAACACATTGAATTTTAGATCTATACTTCTTATTCCCAGACCATAGTCTCAACTACGCATACAAAACACAGGTAACCAACATACCGCTCAATGTAAGACTCTAAGCGCACTCAAGACTTAGTCCCTTTAACATTCACCAACGATTATAATTGCAGCCAGCCACCTTCCTGCCTATTCACAACTTTCCTACTAACCACTCTGCAATCATCCGTTCCCCTTCTAATTCCAACAATACCCTTAAAATATTTAAACTTCAAGACACTTGCTCCAGCTGCTCATCATCTAACATAACTTCACACTGAGGACTGGTCCTCACTCACAACCATAACGCTTACTCTTATCTACGTTACTTTCAGACCACTCCTTTTACTACCTCTGCCAAATCTCTCCAACCAATCCCTCTCAAACTCTTTTTAACTCGCACACATAACAAACCCCCCCCCCCCCCCCCCCCCCCCCCCCCCCCCCCCCCCCCCCCCCCCCCCCCAAAAAAAAAACCCCCTCCCCCCCTCAATCATCCCTTTACTTTTGTCCGGGCCCCCCTTTCACTTTCTCTCATTCTCCATCATTCTAACACCATTTCCTGCCATCCCCACTTCGAATTCTTTTCATAACCCCATCCATATACACATTGAATAACCAAGTAGACATAACACAACCCTGACTCACACAGCTATTAATCTTAAACCAATCAACTTTCACACCATTTCTCTCTTACACGCGCCTCACTATTGACATAGATACTTTTTATTCCATTCAGAAGCCTACACCAAGCACCATATATCACTAATACCAGCCATAGCTTCTCTATTAACTCTATCATACGCCGTTGTAAATCCATAAAACTTAAATATAAGTAAGTGTTTATTTTCGCGCAAGTTACGTTCATTGTTTCAATGTAAAGAATTTGAGTCCACACATCCTCTACCACTCCTAAACGCACCTTGTTCTTCACCAATTCAGTCCTCAGTCACTCGACGCACTCTTTCGACCAAAATAATCCCAGCATATACCTTCCCTACAACACTCAATAAACTTATTCCCTATAATTTCTACAGTTCCCCTTTCCCCCTTACCCTTATACAAGGGTACTTTTACCGCGCTCCCCTCCAATCCCTTGGAACTATACCTCCATAAACGCTTTTTACACACTTCCAAATCCAATCAATCACCATCTCGGCTCCGCTCTTGATCATTTCATAAGTAATTTCATCTATACCTGCAGATTACCATTCTTTCAACTTTCTCACCCTACCGCATTACATCCTCCTACTAATTACCTCATCCCCAAATACCTATTTCTTTCTGGCACCATCAAAACCACACACATTCACTAACACCTCATCATTACTGTTTATATTGTCCAGATTTTCGAAGTGTTCTTTCCACACTCCTCCCACAATCCAGTTCATCAGTTACAAAAGCACCAATCCCATTCATTATTCTGAGCAGATTCCCCTTATTCTCATTCTTAACCTTTTCGCGCTATCCTTCCAGAAGAAGAGCTTCCTATTCCTTGTATGTCCTCATTCATCCTCCTTCCAACTGTTCATTTACCTCTTGTTTTCTCCTACGTATACACTTTTAGTATTTCTTTTTTCCTCCTTATCTAATTCCAAGCATCTTCTTTGAAACTTCATCATTTGCCTTTAGTACATTCAACCACGCTTCTTTTTACCTTTAACCGCTTTCATCACCTCTTCATTCCACCATTCGCTGTTAACATTCTTACTTCCTACTTTAGCACATCCACACACTTCCTTTGCACTACTAACACCATTGCTTCCTTCATTTGCCCCCAGATTTGTTCAGTATCAACTTGTTCACATTCAACCGATTTACTAGCAAGCGCTCTTACATACTTATCCTTATTCTCTTGCTCACTTAACTTCTCACTCTTAATTTTACCTACTTCCTTTCGTATCACCTTCCTCTCCATCCTATATATATATATATATATATATATATATATATATATATATATTTTTTTTATATATAATATCTATATATATATATATATATATATATATATAATATATATATATATATATATATATATTTATAGATACCTAAAATTGTAATGTAAACTTTATAGAGTTATATATCAGTGGCGGCTTTTGGGGGTAGGCAGAGTAGGCAACGCCTACTTGCCTTAGTGAGCCCAAAAAATATTAAAAAGTCAAGATATATATATATATATATATATATATATTATATATATATATAATATATATATATATATATATATATATAATATATATATATATATATATATATGATATTATATATATATATATATAATATATATATATATAAATTGATTTCGTTCGAAGTCTAACTTTAAGATGCCGGCATCAAATTTCTACTCACCGATTCCTTTTTTAATGAGTAGCGATAGGTGCCCCATTTGTTATTCCTCGGAGTCAAAAAAATAAGTTCCTTATTCCTCTAGGCCATAAGGCAACCTTTGGATGTGCCTGAGAGTCAATATAGTCATTTTTTTTTTAAATAATCCCTATTTAAATTGCTTTAGAAAAATAATATATAATAAAAATATTAATTATAACAGTAATGGTTATGATAATGATGCACGTGTTGATTATATTTTATGCTAACTTGATCATCTCTTATATCGACTTATGTAATATTCATAATTCCTTTGAATAATTATTGACTCAACGTTAGAGTCGCTGAAAACACGTATGACTCAAATTCGGCTACGATACAGATTGCCTCTGAGTCAGATCAGTTGCAATATTTTCGTTATTAATAATAAAGATGTGCGTGCAGTTCTATTTGATAATAATATGCTTTTCATATTATTTTTATTACTGATTTTGTGTGTTTTTAATAAAATTGAGCTGTTAGTTTTGTAAATACGGGAATATTTGAATAGTATTCGACTTAAGTTTATTTAAAAATTACTAAATTTTTTTTCGAGTGTTGTAAGCCTATTGAAATTCAAATGTTAAAAAATGTGCAATATGAAACTATTCATTCTCTTGCATTGTCTATATATATATATATTACTTAACGGAGAAAATTTAATACTACAAATTGTTAAATGTATTGTATATGAAACGAAAGTTTAAATAAAAAAAAAGCATTTTAAGGTGCGAAAATTGAAATTAAAATGGAAATTAAAATTTATTTTGTCAATTTTGAAACCGACTACTTTGACGCGCTTATGGAAATTAAGTAAGATATATATATATATAATATATATATATATATATATATATATATTATATATATATATATATATATATATATATATAATATATATATATATATATATAATATATATATATATATATAATATATATAATATATATATATATATATATATATATATATAATATAATTTATATTTTTAGTTTTGCCTAATAAAAAATTTACAACACGAGCCCCAAATTTCCAATATATCATATATATATATATATATATAATATATATATATATATATATATATATATATATATATATATAATATATATATATATATATATATATATATAATATATATATATATATATATACCGGTATATATATTCTTCATCTTTCTCTTTTTCCCCAAGACTGAAGGTAAAGTGCGTGACAAGCATCGGAAAAGAAAAGTAGTAGAAGAATATGACACAAGTCAAAAAGAAAAGCCCAGCCTTACCGCACGCCTCAATACCTATTCATGAGAAACTCCGTCGCAGTCAGAAAATCCACCCTAGAGCTTCAACGGGACCGCGACGGACCTCACTATGGCATATCGTCAAGTGTAGGGTTCATCCCCTGGCCCAGGTGGGCCACAACCATACCCCCTCACAAAATACCCCGCCATTCACTCCTATTAAGCACCTTTATTCTCGCCTCTGCCAAACTCCATTTCTCTCCTTGCGACATTCGTTACTGACTCAACAACATTTTTCTTCTTTGTCTCTCCAGCCAGTCAATTCCAACATCACTCACCACTATACAGTCCGCTTACCCAACCAACTGTCATTCATCCCTTTCAACATGACCTAAACATCTCACGTACTTTCCATTAAATTCTCATCATTTACCCCTTTCTTCACACCACATAACTCTCTAATACGTTCATTCCTCATTTTATCAATTCTTTTCACACCTAACACGCCCCTAGGATTGTCCATCTGAACACATTGAACTTTAGATCTATACCTCTTATTCCAGACCATAGTTTCACTAATATACATTAACACAGGTAAAAACATACCCTCATGTAAGACCCTAGTGCACTCAAGACTTACGTCCCCTTTACATCCACCAAGTTATGTACCAGCCCACCTATCCTGCCATTCACCAACTTTCCTAAACTACACTCTGCATCAATCCGTTCCCTTTTCATCCAACATATATCCTAAATATTGAAACTCAGACACTTGTTCCAGCTGCTCACCATCTAACCTAACTTCACACCGAAGACTGTCCTCACTCACAACCATAACCTTACTCTTATCTATGCTTACTTTTAAACCCCTCCTTTTACACACCCTGCAAATCTCTCTAACAATCCTTTTAAACTCTTCATATTCTCCACACAAAAACCAAATCATCCGCAATATAATAGGTAGGGCACCCTCCAACTGCACCTTCCATTCTCCATCATTCTAACACCATTTCCTGCCACCTCCCATCTCTAATTCTTTCATAACCCCATCCATATACAAATTAAATAACGCCAAGGGGACATAACACATCCTGCCTCAGTCCGCTATTAATATTAAACCAATCACTTTTGAACACCATTTATTCTTACACAAGCTTCCCACATCGTCATAACATACTTTGGATTCCATTCAGAAGCTTACCACCAACACATATATTACTAACACCTGCCATAGAGCTTCCCTAATTAATCCTATCATACGCCTGTTGCAAATCCATAAAACTTTGAAACAATTTAATCTTCTAAAACTAAATTTTTTTCAGTCATTGTTTTGATCTCCACATTTGATCGACAAATATCTACCACTCCTAAACGCACCTTGTTCTTCACCAATCAGTCCTTCAGTCCACTCAATGCACCTTTGACTAAAAATACCAGCCATATATCTTCCCTAAACACACTCACTAAACTAATTCCGCCTAAGTAATTCCTACAGTTTCCGCCTTTATAAGGGTAATATTAATTATTGCTCTCCATCAATACCCCTCGGAAACTATACCCTCCATTAAAAAACGCTTTTATACACAACTTCAAATCCAATCAATCACCATCTCGCCTCCGTTCTTGATCATCTTCACCAGTAATTTCATCTATACCTGCAGATCTACAATCCTTCAACTTTCTCACCTACCCATTACCTCCTCCTTATGCTAATGACCTCATCCCCGAAATACCTATTTCTTTCTTGCACCATCAAACCCACAACATTCACTACACCTCTTCATTACTATTAATATTATACAGATTCTCGAAGTGTACTTTCCACAACTCTACACTAACCCCACCTTTCTCAGTTCAAAGCACATCCTATTCATTATTCTAAGCAGGTTCCCGCTTATTCTCATTCTTAACCTTTCCCGCGCTTTCCTTTCCAGAAGAGCTTCCTAATTCCCTGTAAGTCCCCATTCATCCTCCTTCCAAACTGTTCAATTACCTCTTCTTTTCTCCTACGTATGCACCTTTTAGTATTTCTTTTTTCCTCCTTATATACTTCCAAACATCTTTCTTTTGAAACTCATCATTGGCTTAAGTACATTTCACCACGCTTCTTTTTTTAGTTTTAACGCGTTGCAATCAACCTCTTTATTCCACCACTCACTGTTTAACATTCCTTACTTCCTACTTTAGCACATCCACATACTTCCTTTGCACTGCTAACAACTGCTTCCTTCATTTGCTCAGTTTCAACTTGTTCACATTCAACTGATTTACTTGCGAAGTTGCGAGTGCTCTTAGATACTTATCCTTATTACCTTGTTCACTTTTCTCACTCTTAATTCAACCCACTTCTTTCCGTATCACCTCCTCTCCATCCAAGCCACCCACTAACTAATTTTACATAAAACATAATAATCCGATAATCATTCCTAATCCTCTCACTGATTTAACATCCAACACATACTTCAACATCTCCTTCACCAACACAAAATCAATCACTCTTTTCACTTCGGAACCATCTCTACCTACACCAACTCTAGTATACTTATGGACACTCTTATGTTTAAAGAAAGTATTACTTACACACATACCTCTCCCCTCACAGAAGTCAATCACCTTCCTACCATTCTCATTTTCTCCCAACACCCCAAAACCACCTGTTATACCATCTCTTTTCTGATCACCATCCAATCATTTAGGTTCGCTTAACACAATCAATGCTGAAGCTGCCTACTCACCCCATTCAAAGCATCATTCAGATTATCCCAGAAAATCGTTCTTCAACATTTTCCTCAGATGGACACATACCTTGACCTTTTCAAACTTAAATTTAACCATTAGAATTCTAGTACTCATACACACAAAGTCTACCATAGCTCTGTACCACAAATCACTCATTAAAATTGCAACTCCTTCTCTCCCCCTCTCATTCCTTCCACACCAGCACACACACATTTCACACACACCACCACTCATTTTCACTGTTTCCTTTCATCTTTGTTTCAGTCACAGCGAGCAAATCAAATTTGCCCTTTCTAAATACATCCATCACCTCTCTCCTCTTCTCCTCAACATTTATTTCTCTGACATTCCATATACCCATAAGATTCATACAATTTCGCCGAAAATTAGAAGGTCGTTTACGGCGATCATGACCATCTCCGAGGCCTGTATCAGCATTCCTAGCAAGAGAGAGGTGGTAGTGGGTAGCCAACCCAACTACCACCGTCCCTTAGTCGCCTTCTACGACACGCAGGACATACGATGTGGGCAATTCTTTTTCCCCCGCACACAGGGATATAAGTAGTACGGATGTCTGTAAGATGTTTGTCTAGAAGAGGGTGTGAGGACGTTAAAAATGTGCATATGATATGTGGATAAATGGTGGTCAGTAAGATGTTGCCTGGTGGATGAGTGTGCAAAGAAAATGAATGAAAAAGAGAAAGGCGAACCATTGAAAATGGGAGGTAATTTCATCGCTTTGAGGATGCGTATACTCCCCATATATATATATATATATATATATATATAATATATATATATAATATATATATATATATTTATTATATATATATATATATATATATATATCAGGCGTATATATAGGGTAGGCCGGGTAGGTAGCTCCTACCCAATATTTTTTAGGTTTTGAATAATTTGAAATGTAAAAAGTATACTAAATTATTAAAATTTATATAAGTTAAAAAAAGAAGCTATTTTCATCATAAATTAAAAAAAAAACAACCACAAATAATAATAATAGCTATAATAATAATTGAATTCATTTATAAATTCTCGCTCCTACACTCTGATCTTAGGAGTAAAAATCTTTGCCCCGGGCGGACGAATGACGTCATTTTTTACGTCAACTTATAAGGGCGCGGGCTAGTCTGTCCTACCTATAATAATCGATAAAATAATCGATAATATATATGAAACTTTTCTTTCTCTTCCCGTAAATATTTACGAAATGTGTGGCTTGGCAGTTTGTTTGAAATTTTGTATAAAATGTGTCTGATTGTTTCTGATATTGAATATTAATTTTATATAACTTTATTTAAGTGGTATTTAGCATTATAAACATAAAATAAAAATAATTAAAATAATGCATAATGGAAGTAAGTGTAAGATTTTATATTAAAGAAAATAAATGCTTCAAAAAACTTTATCTATAAAACGACAGCCACTATTTAAAAAATGATAGGCCCTAAAGAAATACTCATTGGAATGTGATTTAAAATTAAGTATTTGGTAAATATAATGTAACAAGCTTTTCATACAAATAAATAGGTACGTATTATAATTATTAAAATAGGTTTTCGAATATGTTTTCGTTAGCTATATATATATAATAATATATATATATATTATATATATATATATATATATATTATATATTATATATATATATATATATATATAATATATATATATAATAAAACTTCCTTCTACCCAAGTGTATTCTTCCAGGTACGCCACTGACATTAATATATATATATATATATATATAATTATATATATATTATATTATATATATATATAGTATATAATATATATATATATATATATATATATATATATATATATATATATATATATATATATTAATGAGCAACAATGTTTTGTCTGCCTAGCTTCTGAGGCCAAAAACCACCAGCGCTCTCCAGTGATTCTCTTTTAAACTAAGAAATTTTATTTAGGTATATTTGACAATTTATGCCTTTTGTAATGGGAATATTATAAAGCCCAAGGCAATCATTGATCAAGACCATTTAACAAATTAAGGATTGTTAACACATGATAATATTAGATTAGTTTCTGTACAATGAAGGAAATTAATTAGCTTATAGAATTTATTTATACACATTCAAAGTATTTATTTTATTTCAAATAATTAAATATGAATGTAAAAAGTAGCATAAATTTAAGGTTCTTAAGAGTTAGGCTAAAAAGATTTGGAACCACTGGTAATTGGTTTAAACCACACAACCCATATTATAACTAATAATATAAATATTAGTTTATTAATATTTTCCTCCAACTACTACAGGAGCATAGGAAAATCTAACTAAAAGATGGAGAGAGAAAATAAAAATATTTTTCTTCTGTAGTTCATCCCATACATTCATTTATTCATACAAAATACATTGTGTATCTTTAACCTTCAGTAAAATTATAGTAAATGTAAGCTCACAAAATATGTTAAGAAAACATACAAAAGTGGTAGTTGTGTGGACTTTTATTTTTATATCTAACCCTGACTTATACTACAAAAGAATATTTGTCATTTGATGTGTGTTGAAAGGCCATGGGATTCAAAATACGTGTTTGAGTGATAATTTCAATAAATGTAGGATGGCTTTACATAAGCCTTTATCTGTCAATGTTTTAAAAAACTGTAACTACAGATTATCATAACTACAAACACTTGATCTAACTTTGAATTAAGAAGATGCACCACATTATTCTGAAATATACTATAAATAGTAACCACAACAATTTCATAAGAAAGACAAATGACTAATTAATTCTAGTTTAGTACCTGACTTTCATCCAATCCAGAAATGTCTTCAACATGTTCATCATATCTTCATATTCCTCCTTAAAGTCCAGAGGTTCATCTTTTATTTCCAATTCCCATTTTTGCATTGCTATGATTGGTAAAAACATTTACCCTGTTTGAAAAAATTAATATAATAATAATAATAATAAACTAATAAATAATAATAATATAATAATAATATAATAATAATAATAATACATAATACTAATATAATAATAATAATAATAATGATAATAAATGTGGTTGAGATGTCTTAAAACCAATGATGAGTCTGTCTTGGAAAGAAAGGTACATGGAAAATATATATCATGAGGAAAAAAGACAAAAAAGTTGCATATGTAGAAGGAAAAATGAGGTAAATGAAAATTAAGAGTTGAAGGAGTGATGAATAGGGATTTAGAAGGGCTCAGGAAACTCTTCTGTAAGGGAAGTACTAATGTTAAGGAGGAGAGTTAAGGGAATCTTCAGAGAATAATGAATAGGGATCGTACTTTTGTGATTGATGAAATGGATGTGAGGGTGAGGAAGGGAACTCTTTCAAAAATCTGCAATGTAAGCTGTAATCAAGAGGTGATAATGATGTGTTGTAGGTTTCGAATGGTGTAAGAAGAAAATAGGTATTTTGAGGATGAAGGTAATTAGTAGGAGGAGGTAGAGTGAGGAAAGTTGAAAATGTTGAGTGAGGAAGTTAGATGGAATTAACTGTGAAATGATCAAGAATGTAGGCGAGATTGTGAATGACTGGATATGGAAGTTGTGTAGCAAAGCATTTATGGAGGGCATAGTTCCAAAGGATTGGAGGAGAGCAGTAATAGTAGCCTTGTATAAGAATAAGAGGGATATGGGGAACTGGGAACTATTAAAGGAACTAGTTTTTATGCGAGTGTTGTAGGAATGATACATGCTGGTTATTTGGTATTGAAAGAGTGCGTCGAGCGACAGGAGGACTTATTGGCGAAGAACAAGGTTCATTTAGAAGTGGTAGAGGATGTGTATATCAGATTTTCATATTGAAACAAATGATTGAGAAAATGAGAGAAGAAATATAAATTGAATTTATGTTTTATGGACTGGCAATGTTCAGGTGTATGACAGGTTTAATAGGGAAGCTCTGTGGTAGATGTTAATGATATATAGTGTTGGTGGTAGGCTTTTGAATGGAATCAAAAGTATGTATTACGATGGTTAAGTGTGTGTAAGAATTAATGGAGTTGAAAATGAATGGTTTAATATTAATAGGGGAATGAGGCAGGGATGTGTTATGTCTCCCTGGTTATTTAATTTGTACATGGATGGGGTAATGAAAGAATAGAGAAAGGAGAAAGGAAGAGAGTGGAGGATGCCCTGCTTATTATATGAAAATGATTTGGTTTTGTGTTGTGAATCTAAAGTAAGTTTGATAGCATTGGTCTTGAGGCTTTTGCAGTGTTATTAAAGGAAGGGGTTTGAAGTAATGTAGTTAAGAGTAGTGTTGGGAGTGAGTGAAAGGAGAATCTGTTGTGTCAAATATGCTGGATAGGAGACAATTTGGAACACAAGTATCTGGTTAAATTTTTGTTGAATGAAAAAGGAATGAATGATGCAGAGTGTAGTAAGAAAGTTGTAAATGGCAGGTAGGTGGTGGCTGATGATGCAATTTTAATTGATGTCATTTATTTCCCATCTAATTTAATTAATCTTAAAATAAAAATAAAAATAAAAAATAACTATTTTTATCCACTGTAAAAATTATAAAATTTTGTATATCTAAAAAGTTATATGAAATATTAACAAAACGATATATATATATACTATATAATATATATAATATATATTATATATATATATATATATAATATATATATATATATATCTATTATATATATATATATATATATATATAATATATACTATATATATAAATATAAAAAAAATTAATTATATACTTTCTTTCTTTCTTTCTTTTCTTCCTTTCTATTTCCCAAGAATGGGAGTAAGGTGCGTGACGAGCATCGGAAAGAAAAGCAGTAGAAGAACATGACAAAAGTCGAAAAGAAAGCCCAGCCTTACCGCCCCCTCAGTACCATTAATTAGTGAGAACTCATCGCAATCAGAAAATCCACCCTAAAGCTTCATGGGACAGCGATGGACCCCTCACTATGATTAGATAGTCAGTGTTGTAAGGGTTCATCCCTTGACCCAGGTGGGCCACAACCATACCCCCTCACAATCCCCCGCCATTCACTCCTGTTATACACCTTTCTTCTCCCCTCTACCAAACTCACATTTCTCTCCTTCAGACATTCGTGCACCGATCAATCCATTTTCTCTTCGGTCTCCCAGCCGGTCGGTTCCCAACCCAGTCTCCCACTATACATCCGCTTTTAACCACCGACCTAACCAACCGACTATCATCCACATGACCAAACCATCTCAACATACTTTCATTTATTCTCTCATTTACCCCTTTCTTCACACCACACACTCTCTAATACGTTCTCAATCCTCATTTTATTAATTCTTCCCACCTAGCATGCCCCAAGATTGTCCATCTGACACTTGAACTTTAGATCTTATACTTCCTTATTCCAGACAATAGTCTCACTACCATACAAAACACAGGTAACAACATATTCCCTCCATGTAAGACTCAGGCGCACTCCCAGACTTAGTCTTTTAGCATTTCACCACGATTTAATTGCACCCAGCACCTTTCTGCCATTCACAACTTTCTACTACACTCTGCATTATCCGTTCCCTCTCAACCCACACAATACCCCTAAAATTTACTTCAGAACACCTTGCTCCAGCTGCTCACTATCCTACATAACTTCACACTGAGGACTGTCCCTCACTCACAACATAACTTTTACTCTTATCTAGTTTACTTTCACCCCTCCTTTTTACATACCCTGCCAAATCTCTCTACATATTCTCAGACTCTCTCAGATTCGCCACACAGACCAAATCATCCGCATATAATTAGGTAGAGCACCCTCCACTCATCTCCATTCTCCCCCATCATTCTAACACCCATTTCCGCATCCCCCACTTGAATCTTTCATAACCCCAACCATATACAAATTGATAACCAAGGAGACATAACACAACCCTGTCTCACTTATCTACCGCTATTAATCTTAAACCAATCACCATTGCACAATTATTCTTACACATGTGTTATGACGCTTCAATATCGTCATACTATACTTTTTGATTCATTCAGAAGCCTTACCACGCAACACCATATCACTAATACCTGCCGTAAAGCTTCCCTATTAACTCTATCATACGCCTGTTGTAAATCCATAAAACTAAATATAATTTTATTCTTACTTTCTCCCTCATTTTCTCAATCCATTTGTTTCAATGTAAAGTTTGATCCACACATCCTACCACTCTAAACGCAATCCTTGTTCTTCACCAATCTCTCAGTCAACTCGAACGTAATTATCTAATAATACCATATATATATATATATATATATTATATATATATAATATATATATATATATATATATATATATATATAGTATATATATTAATAATATTATAATAAGACGCATATATATATCATATATATCATATATTATATATATATATATATATATATATACCGTATATATTAATGAGGAAGAATGTTTTGTTTTGTGTCCCTAGCTTGTGAGGCCAAGAACCGCCAGTGATCTCCAGTGATTCTCTTTTGACAATTTTCGCCTTTTGTAAAGGGAATATTATAAAGGCCAAGGCAATCATTGGTCAATACCATTTAACAAAATAGGGATTGTTAAAACGTGATAATATTAGATTGGTTTTTGTACAATGAAGGAAATTAATCAACTTAATAGAATTTTTTTTATACAAGTTCAAAGTATTTATTTTATTTCAAATAATTAAATATGAATGTAAAAAGTAGCATAAATTTAAGGTTCTTAAGAGTTAGGCTAAAAAGATTTGGAACCACTGGTAATTGGTTTAAACCAAACAACCAATATTATAACTAATAATATAAATATTAGTTTATTAATATTTTACTCGAACTACTACAGGAGCATAGGAAAATCTAACTAAAAGATGGAGAGAGAAAATAAAAATATTTTTCTTCTGTAGTTCATCCCATACATTCATTTATTCATACAAAATACATTGTGTATCTTTAACCTTCAGTAAAATTATAGTAAATGTAAGCTCACAAAATATGCTAAGAAAACATACAAAAGTGGAAGTTGTGTGGACTTTTATTTTTATGTCTAACCCTGACTTATACTACAAAAGAATATTTGTCATTTAATGTGTGTTCGAAGGCCATGGGATTCAAAATACGTGTTTGAGTGATAATTTCAATAAATGTAGAATGGCTTTACATAAGCCTTTATCTGTCAATGTTTTAAAAAACTGTAACTACAGATTATCATAACTACAAACACTTGATCTAACTTTGAATTATGAAGATGCACCACATTATTCTGAAATATACTATAAATAGTAACCACAACAATTTCATAAGAAAAACAAATGACTGATTAATTCTTCTTTAGTACCTGACTTTCATCCAATCCAGAAATGTCTTCAACATGTTCATCATTATCTTCATATTCCTCCTTAAAGTCCAGAGGTTCATCTTTTATTTCCAATTCCCTTTTGGCATCTATGATTGGGTAAAAACACTTACCCTGTTGAAAAATTAATAATAATAATAATAATAATAATAATAATAATAATAATAATAATAATAATAATAATAATAATAATAATAATAATAATGATAATAATGTGGTTGAATGTCTTAAAAACCAATGATGAGTCTGTCTTGAAAGAAAGGTACATGGAAATATATATCATGAGGAAAAAAAGACCAAAAGTTGCATATGTAGAAGGGGGTGGAAAAAAAATTAAGAGTTTGGAAGGAGGATGAATAGGGATTTAGAAGGGAATAGGAAACTCTTCTGTAAGGAAGTACAAAAGGTTAAAAAAAGAGTAAAGGGAATCTTCAGAGAATAATGAATAGGGATCGTACTTTTGTGATTGATGAAATGGATGTGAGGAGTGTGGAGGGAACTCTTTAAAAATCTGCATGTTAGCTGTAATCAAGAGGTGATAGTGAATGTGTGTAGGTCTGAAGGTGTAAGAAGAAGTAGATATTTTGGGGATGAGGTAATTAGTAGGGAGGAGGTAGTAGGTAGAGTGAGAAAGTTGAAGAATGGTAACTCTGCAGGTTTAGATGGAATTATCGGTGAAATGATCAAGAATGGAGGCGAGATTGTGAATGACTGGATATGGAAGTTTATGGAGGGTATAGTTCCAAAGGATTGGAGGAGAGCAGCAATAGTAGCCTTAGATAAGAATAAGGAGAATATAGAGAACTATAGGGGAATTAGTTTGTCGAGTATTCAAGGAATGATACCTGCTGGTATTTTGGTTAAAGGAGTGCCTCGAGCAACAGGAGGACCTATTGCTGAAGAACAAGATGCATTTAGAAGTGGCAGAGGATGTGTAGCTCAGATTTTCACATTGAAACAAATAATTGAGAAAATGAAAGAAAAATAAATTTAACTTGGTTTTATGGAATTGCAATGTTCAGGCGCATGACAGGATTAATAGGGAAGCTCCGTGGCAGGTGTTAATGATATATGGTGTTCGTAGTAAGCTTTTGAATTATTTCAAAAGTATGTATCACTATGGCTAAGTGTGTGTAAGAATTAATGGAGTTGAAAATGAATGGTTTAATATTAACAGTGGTGAGGCAGGGATTTGCTGCTATATCTTCTTGGCTGTTTAATTTGTATATGGATGGGGGGTGATAAAAGAATTAGAGGTAATAGGGTTTGTAGGGGAAGGTGTTAGACTGATAGAGAATGGATGAGAGTGAAAAGTGCCCTACGTATTGTACGCTGATGATTTGGTTTCTACTTACGTCACACTCTTTCACATAACCATCCTATTTCTGTGTATGTTATGCACCCTACCTCAAATCTGTGAGAAGTCATGGAAGGAAGGATAGAGAGAGAAAAGAATATATATATATATATATATATATATATATATATATATATATATATATATAAATATATATATAAATAAAAAAAAAAAAAATATATATATATATATATATATATATATATATATATATATATATATATATATATATATATATATATATATATACCGGTATATATATATTTTATAAAAATACCCCTTTCTGAGCTATTCACCCTGCTGGAGATTGAACATGGGTCCTAGCAGATGAACACTGTTATGTGTTTGACCACTACGCCAAGATGGACTAAAAGAAGAACGCGAAAACTTAATGTGGTGAATACAAGCACCCACCAAGACAGGAATATCCTGCGCCCTTCCCATCTGGATAAGT
>JABUQX010129511.1:0-25000 GCA_015478945.1 Trachelipus rathkii
TTATTTGACCTCTTTACTGACATTCTCAGATATTGACTCAGGGTGCGATTGACCCGTTCGACCGCGCCGTTAGAAGATGGTGTATACGGGGTTGTTAGTACATGTTTTATCTGTTGTTTCTTCAAGAGTTCCTCGAACTCGGGTCCAATGAATTCCCTACCGTTATCAGTAAGAAGCCGCTCCGGGAACTTTTGCAAAAATGGCAGTATTCGGTGTTGGAATGCATTTGCGACATTTATACTCTGTTTGTTTCTTATGGGAACAGCAGCCACCCACTTCGTGAAATGATCCACCATTACCAACGCATAATTGTTTCCCCTGGTAGAACAGGGAAATTGGATCAAATCCATTGCCACTAATTCAAATGGTCTTGAAGTTACGATTTTAAGAGTGGGCGGAACATAGAGAATATTCGAGATTTTGCACGCTTGACACTTGTTACAAGTGGTGGTAATATCGTTACAGATAGTAGTTATCTTTGGGTGCCATACCCAGTTTATTAATAAAGAATGTAATTTTTGCTTCCCAATGTGGGCAAACATCCAATGAGCCTTAATAGCCACCTCAGTTAAATAAGTTTTGGGAACAATGAGAGCGAATTCTCCCGTAGAGAACTCTCTATATAGACGATCATTTATAAAGTAGATATACTTACGCGAGCAAATGGTTGTAATGGACCAGTAAACGGGCAATTTCTTAAACTGGCGTTCTTCAAATCGTCCGTCAACGTTAAGAATACAGCAATTTTTATGCCAATTTTCATACATCGATGGCTCGAGATTTCTAAAGATCCGATTATATTATCTGAATCGAATACTATATGATGAATTTTTGTCAATTGGTATCTCAGTCTCTACCGTCCCCACCAGTTTTGGTTATTCATGGAACCACTTTGATCAACCAATGTTGAGTGTATTTTCTCAGCTGTACCTTCTCCTCCAGTGGACATCCAACAAAATCCTTTCCCTCAAATTTCTCGATGTCTACGTACGTTGAGTACTAATCACTTCTCTTTATTGTAGCGGCTGCATGGAAGGGCCCACCAGGAGATTTAAGACACTCCTCCACGCACAAAAGATGAAAAATACTTTTTCTCTGTTATCTAATCAATTTTAAGGTTTCGTGTCCCGAATACATCCATACCTGTAACTTGTAGTAATTTCGTAAATGCCAAGTATGCTTTAGTATTGGATAGAATTTGCATCCAACCTTGCTATCATTAGCTGTAACCTTTGTTATTTGCTCCTAGATTCTTTTCCACCGCACGTAACGCATTATGCATTCCCATATTTTCCAATAACCTCCTTTGCAAACCCTCCTTCTAATTGAAAGTATGTTCCATCGACCCATACAACCCCACAAAAGCCTGGAAAAGCGAATCTCCTCCTCCAGGAATCTTAATTTCTGAAAAACCCCCAGGGATAGCGTCTACCATCAATGCTTCATACTCTTCGGATGTTTCTCCCACTGGAGATCTTGACAAAGCGTCTGCCACAACGTTTTCTTTACCTGGAATATAACGCAGCTCATAATCAATGTCGTTAATTTCCTCGAGCGTGCGAGCTACCCGAGCATTCACCAATGGCATACTGTGCAAATACAAAAGTGGCTGATGGTCAGTAAAGATGACCACTCTTATTCCATATAGGAAAGGTTTAAATGCCGTCACCAGCCCATCGTTGTAGGCAGCTACCTCTTTTTCCCGTTGTAGTTAAGCGGTGATAAGCGTCGATAGCAAAAGGACAAAAATAACGCCGATCGGACTTCGTTCACCAGATTTGTCTGAGCCCATTGACGCTGCTTGCCTGCCACATCAGAGCATCCACATATGAATAACAAGGGTGCTGCCTTTTCGGAACGATCTGGGTACGACAGGAGGACAGGATCTGTGGCGATGTAAGTGCTTCCTTCAATGCCTCAAACGCTTTCTGACAGGGCTCGGTCCATTTCAGTGTCTTGTTACTTAATAATGCAAAAAGGGGTTTCGCAATTTCTGAGCAGTGCGCTATATGGCGCCTATAGAAGTTGACCATTCCCAGAAATTGCCTCAATTTACGAACGGTGGTCGGTACGGGAAATTGCATAATACCTTGTAAATTATTTTCTAACGGAACCATTCCATGTTCTGATACTGCGTTTCATAAGTTTTCTAAGCCTTATCGTCCCTCGAAAGTCTTGGCGGTTTGATTTTAAACCAATTTCTTTCAAAAGCAGATAGAACCTTTCCAATATTTCCAATGCTTCTTTCGTAGATCGTATCAGCTTACAATCAGGACATGCATCCAAATAAAAACCATTGCCACGCATTCCAAGGGTATATGGTGCCTATAAAGCCATATCTCAGGGCCTCGTTGAAACGTTGGTGCAGGGGCCATTTTTCCACCCAAACGCATCTCGCAAACTCCCATGTTGACGCAAGAGCGTAGAAAGCAGTCTAATCTCAATGCTGGTCTCTCCATTCTCACCTAGATAATATCCTTTTATTAAGTCTATCGTTGTTAAAGAATCTCATACCTTTAAAACTGGAGGTCATGTCATCAGATTTGGATAACAGCAGCAATCTGCCTTAGCATTTATTAAAAGTCCGAGTGAGAATAGAACTGTAAACATAGTCTGTCGATCCCACTTTCTTTCTGATTGAACTACTGGGCTGAATATGCGGGTATTTGCTCCTGTTGGATGATTCCTTCGTCCTCTAGTTTTTTACAATCTGCCTCGATTTCTCTGAGCATAGGGCCTTGTAACCGTCTGACTGGCACTTGCACCGGATCCTCAGTCAATGTTTTCTATTTAATATGTTTGAAACATTGTTGCAGCCCCACATTCAGAATCTTCCCAAACTCGAGACAGAAGAAGGCATACCGCTTCTAAAACTTAATTACTTAGTTCTCTAAATGACTCTGGTGTTAATCCGCCTCACAATAACCTAAATGCTTTGCCTTACAATTTCAGGATTGCATTCCATATATTCTTAGACTCTGCTCAATCCAACTCCACTACATTGACAGTGGATCTCCACTGAACTTCTTCGATCCTACCTACAATATCCTTCTAACCGCCTGTTTCGTCACTGTATCATTTGCAAATAACCAAGCTCATATCGCCTGGAAAAATCCACAACATATGTTCTTAATTTTAACCGTTTTGGGCAATCCTGCCATGTGCTCTCCACCACGACAGGTCTGCTTCAGTAGTCGCTTTCCTTTTCTTTCCACTTCTACTATCATACACCTTTTTGGTTCTAAATTTACCGCCTCAACTAATGCACAGGTTTCTTCCCTGGGCAATCCCTGTCTCATGTCCACTGCTACGGTTTGTACATAATTCCCACGCCTGATGACTAATTCCCTATGGTACAAATCCGGCAACAGATGTTCCTGCTTTAAAATATCATACCCTAAAACCAGATCATACTCAGTTAGCTGGTCTGGGACCACAACGAAGCGACTCGGCTTCAAGACATAATTAGTGGACAATCTTAGGGCGATTGTAACTTCTCCTAACACGGGAAACCTAACATTACCTATCCCAGTAACCCCTCTAAACGCGGTGGGAAAAATAGGGCTTATATTTTTGTCCAATAAATGAAAACAACCCGCCGATATTAAACTTACCTCCGCTCCGGTGTCTACAAACGCGATAATGGGTTCCATTGGTGGTTGATCCACTAGTGTCACTTTGCAATAATAAGGGGTCTTCTCGTGGCTTTATTATAATATGTATCTATGATGTTTCCTTGGTCCACATCCTGTTTCAGTCTTTTTTAATTCTATTCTTTTCGGAGATTCTTTTTCTCTCATTATTAGCGTTCTCTAATCTAAAGTTATCTACTCAACCGGATAGTTCTATTTGGGTTTACGCTCGTCATTCTATGGTGCAGGTCGCAGTCATGGTGAAATTCTGCTCTATTGATGTCAATTTCTGTGTCGGAAACCTTCCGCCCTTGCCACTGGGGATACTGGATACATTGTTGCTGGGGGTGCGAAAACATATAATGTTGTGAGGATGTTTCCATGACTCCTCTAGGGAATCCTCCTCCTCAAGTAATGACTTCCCCCAGTGGTCCCTTTCTATGGTTTATTTTTATCTGTTTGGGCTGCTGCGGGGTGGCGTGTGCTGGTTGTCCCTGACAGTTAGATCATACCAGGCCAGAGACCCATTCGTGTTCGCCAAAACGGACTGTTGTAGCAGATCCTACCGTATAGATAGATTCGATCCCTGGTGCAATATGGACATGTTGAAGTTGGAGGGAGGGAGCGCAGTTGGAGCCGTCCCCGATAGGTGACAGAATCGTGAGAGGACCTACCAGAGTAGACCTACTTGCCGTGCATCTCAAGCAGGCCGGGTTTGTAGTTCCATGTGAACGAAGTCTTCAATCAAAGATTACCTCGGCTGCCACAAGACATGCCAGCGCAAGGCGCGTGATTGTCACAAGCAGATCCAGCCCGATGGGTGAAGAGACCCCGGCTGTTTAAGACAATCGCTGAGTGGCAGCTTAGGAACCGATGAACCATTATATTATTTCGCTATTGATAGCCCTTGAACCTGATACTTTGCTCGCATCTTCTGAATTCTCTTTGATGAATGTTTCCCGCTCGTTTGACTATATCTCTGTTGGTGGGGATACATTGTTGTTGAAGGTGGTTTCTTTAGAGGTGACCTCCTCTGGGAACCAACAATACAGACTCTGATAGCTTCCTGAAAGTATCCCTCCAGCCTGAGCGACGATTGCATTTGGCGTTCTCCTACAACAACACATTACCGCATAATTACCATATGTGTGAGCGCTTGTTGGAGTTGTGCGAAGAAATGCCAGACATTTGCAATGACTTGTAAGTCTACGACTTCCACTAACCTGATTTTCTTTTCTGCTTGTCCCGCCCCCATATACGACTTTGTCAACCGAATCACCAATTGTTCCCAGCGAATCCGAAAGACCGTCTGAGTAATTTCTACCTCCCATCAACGAGGTCTTAACCCGGATCTTAAACAGTCTCTGCTACGCTATCCATTAACTTTTCCGTCTGACATTAGGCATTTTTCTATACTTCTATTTACCTTGGATACGCTCTTGTGCCAACCTCCAGCAATCGCAAAGCCAAAGAGTGTGTAATCATTCTTCACCATCTGCATTTTAGCTTTTAATACTCAGCGCGGCTCAGTGTTGGTCGTTTTCTTCAATTGTTCCCTGAACCACTGCAAGAGTTGGGATTTTACTAATCCATATTCTGCCGATGTTGATGCAACGACGTTATAAGCTTCCAAGGCAGAGCCCTGGAGGTGATTCCCTAGCAACGCAACCATCCCCTCTGCTGATCCAGGATATTGTGTCTCACAGAAAATGTTCGAATCTATCAAGGAATTGGACCATGGTCTCACCTGTCTCTAATCTAAACTTCCCTGGTGGTATCACTTTCTTGGGCTTCTTGTCGACCCCCATTGAGGCCATCAACGTGGTCATTTTTTCCATCATTTCGCTATTCTGTTTGAGAATGTCCTGCAGGAATTTAGAATCCACTGTTACCATTGCAGGACCCGGGACTCCATTCTGACTATTTTGGTTCTCATTTCGGTTGGGTGGTTGAACATCATCATTCGATGGAGTATATCCTCCTTCAGTCTTCCCTGACTTGTCTCCATCCACCAAATCATTCATACCGTCCGTCGTCATGCTGACGTCTGTTGTTGTTGACAGTGGCGGCTGAGCTTCTATCTACACACTCCAAGCGGCAGAGCCTAAGTCTTCTCCTCCTCAGCAGAACAACTACTCTCTGTACCACTTTATATGGTAGTTATTCGCGGTCGGGCGGGTAGAGGCTTCTCCCACACAAGAGATAAAGAGATCTATAAGCTGCGACCAGCTGTCAATCGGGTGTAGTTCTGCAATCCTCTGGAAGAGCCCAGTTCTGGGAATCGATGTCGTCCCTCGAAGTCTGCGCGGTCTTCCTTGTGTGCTGTGGGAAATAAAGATAAATATATGTAATTGAATGCGCAGTGGAATTTCTTTTTAGTTGCTCCGCTAAGTTAATCCTCGCTCGTATTACCTCGTCCTATTTCTGATAATCTTGTGATCCTGGTCTTCTTAAATTATTGTTCTTCTTTTTTTTTCCTTTTTTTTTCAGTTTCGATTTCGGCTTGCCTTTTATCTGATTAATTGAATAGTCTTGTTTTGGTTCCTCGATACCTTTTACTCGCTTTATTCTTTTTTCTTCTTTTCTTTACTTCTGTCAAAAGTATAACTTATTGAATTAATTTTATTCACCGTAGGGACTTGCTTATTAGCCATGATTTCAATGTTGCAATTTAAATATTGTTATGAAACTCGATCTTAATACTCACTGAATGGGAGATACCGTTTGCTTTTATTGACTTACGCCAGAACCTCCAACTGGGCTAATAAAAACTCAAACAAATTCATGATCCGAAAACAATTCTTTATTTGAGTTTACTAATTAATTTGTACAGCCCTATCTATTATTTTGTTTTGTGTGGGATTTCCCCGAATATATATATGTCTATACATATATTACATCCACCAAAAGATAAAAAAAATAATGATTTAATAAAGACAGATGAAATATAAAGATAATATATATTAAATATATAAATATACTTATAATGATATAATAAAAATAAATTTTCTCTTGCAAAAAAAATTTGCTTGCATTTATATTCCTTGCTTGCATTTATTATTCCTTTTCTCGGGGGGCGGGATATAGATGATGGAGAAAAAAAAGAAAGAGGGGGGGGAATGAAAATGAAGAATGAAGGTGAAAGATGAAAAGATGAAATAGCTTTGATCTAGCGGGTACCCTTTTGTCAGTATATTTTTGTATTTGCTTATATAGAAATAAACACCGAGAATAGTGATAATATGAATAATAATAGATTAATAATTAATAATAATAATAATAATTGATAATATATAATAAAACCAATAATGATAAAATATAATATTATAATTATCTATTAACTGGTTAAGGCAGTAATAATATGCTTTGTATACAGATTTACCACAATTTCTTTATTGATTTACCTTTGTGGCTGCCATTGCAAATGTTGTTGCTTTACAAGAAATGTTAGGATTTTTATTTTTATACTCGAAGAACGACTCGTCCGTTACTTCGTTCCGATGTTGGGAAAGTGTTAACAATGATAGTCGTTCTTGAAAAGCAGAAGGGATCACTCTGAATTCTCTTGGAAAGAAGTCCACTACCGGTACCTGTCAATAAGATTTTTGGATTTAATACTTTCATACCTTAGTTTACCTCATCATTACAGTTTGCATTATATCATCAAAAGGTTTCATTTCTTCCATATAACATTGATTTACTCTTACCCTTTTAATAAGGGTAGAGAAGTTTTCCTTTCTCTTCGTCAATCCTCTCTTTAGATTTAACAATTCCGTCGACTTTTTCTTTTTCCTTTCTTTCCAATAACAACTTCTTTTATTTTTATTTTATTATTTCTTTTGGCTTTTGTTTTCTTTTTACACAGTCTGTTTGATTTATTTTTTCAATATATCACTCTTCTACCTTACTGAAAAAAATGATGGGGAGAAAATAACAATTTGAAAACCATCTTATTCCTCCCCACCCGTCAATGCTAGTGTTGACGCACCAACTTAAAGTTCTATCCCTACCTTGGTACCGTTAAATTTTTTGTTAACTGTTTAACGCTTTCGGTTAATTTCGAAAAGAAGTAACGGACTATTAACGAGTTAAAATTTTCCCCTACATCCGTTAACCGTTAACTTAATTTACGAGTTTATAAAATATTTTCTTATCAGATTTTAGATTGTATTAGATTCGTTGGGATAAGAGATAAACTTTTTTTTTCAAATTCTAAACGCTCCTCTACCAGAATGCTTCAAAAATGTGTTTATATTTAACTCGGTATTATCCAGTTACGTAATGTCTAACACAGCTTGGAAAAAACCCACAGTTTTGAGGGAATATGCTTACGCTCGCGACACCACCCCCTCCGTTCAACTATATTCTCTAAGTCTTAATACTAGCACTTTCCCTTCAGTGTTGGAAAGCACGCACATGTCCAACCTATTCCGAAAAAAGGAAGCGCCTCTGATCCTTCTAACCTATCGCCCTATAGCTTACCCTTGTATTCTATCTAAGATCTTTTAAACCCTTCTCAACTCTCACTTCTAAGACCATCTGGAATCTCATTCTCTTCTTTCCGTTCGCTAGTACGGCTTTTGGTGTTCAAAGTCTACTGGCATATACCTTCCTATATTAAGCCGATTTAATAGTTTTCCGCTCGGAAGAAACTACTGGCAGACTTGCGTAGTGGCGCTTGAAATATCCAAAGCATTGACTGACGGTATGGCACGCATCATTGCTCTCCAAAGCTCCCCTCCTTTCCTCTCTTGCTACTATGTCTTAGCTTTCTTTCAAGTCGCTAAAAATCGGCTATGGTTGATGGAGCGACTCTTCGTTTTCTTTCTTCAAATAGATAGAGTTCCTCAGGGTTTCGTCGCATCTCCTACTTTATTATTCCTGACTTTTTTCAATTAATATCTTCTCACCTGCAAAGTCTAACTCTATCCTCAACTCACATTTGCCGTATGACTCGACCCTTCCAATTCTTCAACATTTCAATTCTGGCTCCATCTACTTTATACTATTCTAGAATTGACTTCTCGTTCTCTAATCTTCCGATTCTATCTCTGAACTGTTTTCTTCGATAGAATTTGCAGGTTAGCGTCTTCGCAACTTTGTGAAATATTCTATTCCTTAAAAACCCAACTTCTACAAACTCTCCCTCTCTAAAATACCTTCGAACTTTCCTATCTCTTTTGACTGGTTTTCTCTTCAATCTCTTCCTGTTGACAATATAACACCTGTGGCTCTTAACATCTAAACTAAAAACTGTTGGAAATCCTCACATCACAACGATTGCGGCGGCCTCAAAGAACACTGGGAGTTCTTTTTATGATACGCCGAGACTTTTTCCTCTTCTCAGTTTTTCCAACGTATACAAGGTCTCATCCAGCCTTTGTGTATAATGACTGGTTCACGAATCTGAGGAGCTTTCGGTTTCAACCGGCTTTTTGGACAGGGTCGAGTCAAAAGCAAAACGTCTTATAATACTGTTATGCCTACTGTCCAGTTCTACTTTGAACAATCTATTCTTGCAGGCACGATGTTCGTGCTTATCATCTTTGTTCTATTAAAGGTATCGTAGCGCAGTGTTCGAGGGAACCGTTACCACTCGCGTACTTCAACCACCTGTTACGACGCTACGCTTCCTAGTTAGCCACATAGGTGTGTGTAGCTCACCACGAGTTTTGTGTAGATTAGGTAACTCCTAGCTATCTATAGTTTGACTGCTCTATGGTTTTCCTTTTTTCCTCATCCACCCACTGTTCTGTGGAACTCTCTTCCATCTGCTTGATTGTTTCCTGCTGAATTTAATCTCCCATACACCTTAAAGCCTGCGTCTATGTTTCATCATGACGTAATTTGCCTGTTAAGCGGAATGATTAGTTTTTGACTCGAGCAACACCCCCTTCTTGTAAGGAGGTCTGCTGCCCGTGAGTAGTGTGATAACTGTAAAAGAAAAAAAAAAAAAAAATTTTGAAGTAAAAAAAATTTTCGATTAACGTTAACTTACGCTACATTCTTTACCGATAAACGCTTTAATGATTAACGCCGTTAATGTTTTTCGTTTAAACGAATTAAGAATTTAAGCGACAGTTAACTTTCTCATATTAACGTGCTCCACCTTTGATATATATATATATATAGAGTAATACTATATATATATAATAGTAATAGTATTATATATATATATAGACTAGATACTATTATATATATAGTATATAAGAAATATATATATATATATATATGTATATATATATACTGTATCATATATAAAATCGATCATTTAATAGTCAATACTTTAGGACTAGAGAGCTGGTATTGTTGGGTATTCTACTGTAATAATTTTAATAACGACTTTAATAGTACATAAGAGACATCGATAATTTTAAAACAAACAAAAAAATAAACCATTTGTTTTAAAAAAAAATTTTTTTTTTTAAAAAAAAAAATCTAAGAATTAAAAAAAACTTTTATGGGCTTAAGCCCATTGTTTTTTTACGGTAATTGTGCGGGTTAGATGAACTTTATTTTAATTGGGGGTTTCTGGTGCGGTTTTTCATTATAATTAGACTAGTAAGTGTGTTTGGTGTCTCGTCGGAGTGTGTTTTTAGTATGATTGGATTGTTATGTGGGTTTGGTTTTTTTAATGTTGTGGATTAACCCCCTAGTTTTTCCATTTTTTGTACTTACCATCATTATTGTTTTTGTAGTATTTTATTGCATTGGAATAATGGATGTATTTGGATAGTTTAGTGGGTGTAATAGATTTTAGAGTAGTTGTCTTGTTCCACAAATCGCCTTAGTTGTAAATATATATACTAATACATATATTATATTAGTATTAGTGAGTGAGGTTATTATTATAGTATATATTATATAGTGGTATATTATAATAATATTATTGAGTATGGTACATAAATAGTATATATATTTATTTGCCTCTTTGAGCTGATGTGCCCTTAATAATTCCTTCCTGTCAAAGCTGTATTCAATTTTTCTCTTTGGTGTAATATTTGGCTGGCTCATAACATAAATTATATTTTCTAATTGTACCCAACATGTGTCTTTCACATCAGGAAAGTAATATACATTTGGACTCAATTCCTGCATAAATTTAATTTTAACATCTTGATATTCTAAACTACATAACTCGACAAAATCCTACCATATTTGACACTCATATATTCAAAGCCATACATATTTCCCATTATGCTTTCAGCATAACAGTTGGTTTTTATCTATTAATTGAATTTCACAAGCACATCAGTTTATATTTCCCACCCTCCATCTTGTTGAAATTAAACGCGTTGTGAATATTGAATCAGATATTTCATAGCGTAGAAGCGACATTTGAACTTTTGTATAGACTTTGTGATAAGACTTGATTCCTGTTGATTAGGGTTTAGGTTCCTTAAGGATCTGATGCGTCTGATAAGGAAGTCTTATTGCTGAAACTTCTTGCATTGGTCATGCTCTCTTCTGACTTTGCTGAGGAAGATAAATTGCAATCAGAGTTAATTTGTATAATATTCTTTTCGCTTCTTGTTAAGATGTAGATGCCTCTTTGTTGTTCTTTGTAAACTGGCCTTGTTGCAGCCCTTTTTTACCCTTCCCCATGCCATCACACACGTTGTTGACCGTGCTAGTTGCACAAACAAATTCCACTGCTGCTACATATCCATAGAAATCTCTGATTCATGAACACAGATGAATGAGATGTGTATCTATTTTATATTGGCAACTGACACCTCTGTTTAAATAGATTAGAATATTTTCTGTATATTTAGGAAAACGTATTTAGATCTGTCATTAATGCTTTCTAAAAGGCATAATAACTAGTGTTGTTATATAGCTCTAAGCAATTGGCTTATAATGAAAACAAAATTGTATTATGTACATAATTAATATTTACTTTGTAGTACAGTATATATAAGGCAGTGAATTTTGCCTGATTCTAGTCCGAGTGAAATGCTTGGACTGTCATCTTGTTACTACAAACGAATATAAATTTTGCTTGAAAATTCTCCTTTATCATATTTCTTTCTGATTCTACTGAATATTATTTTAAGATAACTTTGATGTAAATTGTCTTTATCTCTTCAAATATAAGTATGCTGTTAGTTTTCTTATAATTTGATGAACCTTGACAAGTATGTCAATTATAATCATCAATAATATTGATATAACATTTCATAAGGTTTGACGCGATCAGTTTGCACCCATTGGCTAAATATTCTATTAAGTGATTCTCTGCATATCTTATCAAAGATCAATGGAAGTAAGTTTGTAAATACCAATAATTATTCCAGTAGGCATTTACAGACATTGAATGAAGACGTCATGCATTGTTGTTTATTCAGCTCTGTCGATACACAGTATTTCCATTAGATTTTTGATTATTGTATAGTCATTTTATCATCCTCTATGGACAGATATATCATGAGTTTGATTTTGTATGGTAAACACAACACACTACATTGAATGTTGGGCTTCTCGGAGAATGACCACAATATCTTACACCAAATTTACAAATTATTGAAAAAATCCAACTTATGGAGAATTAGTTGAGATTCATTCTATTATACTTGGTCATAGATTTCTTTCAGGTTTCCAAGTATTAACCTTTTTGCATCATGTTTGTTTCTGTTTCCTATCTATTTATCGCTTGTAATATGAGGAATGCTCTGTTCGCCTAGGCAATACTCTACTCACCGTCACAAGAGTTGTAAAATATTTCAACTTCCCATTCTAACATATCTTCGCAGTAATTACTACCCTTATACTGACCTTACTGGTATATTTCTGGTTAAAGATCAAATTCTTCAACGTAGCTCCTGATAAATTTGTTCACTTAAGCTATAAGTATGTGTTTGAAGACTTGACACTAGTTTTCTATTAATTGACAAATCCAGGTGACAGATTAATATTTGCATTTTTACTTTCATGTGATTTGTAGCTTTGAATCTCTTCAACAAGACCAATTTCATAAAGTGAATCTCAAAAACTCTGAAAAATATTAACAAAAATATTTATATAAAGATAAACATTGTAAACTATTTTTACAAGAAAATTAATTTGCAACTCCTTTTCGGCATTTATAATTTTGTCGTAACACTTTTGTACATTCGTTAACGAACATTGGGGAATGATTAACATGAAAGAAATAATATATGTAGGTTTTTTACAGCTTAACTTAATATATTCAACCAATTACTGCCACTTTAGATGATGATGGGGTCTTCATATCTGGCAGACTCCTGTTAAAATTCCTCAAATTTTCTCTTTTCAGAGCTACCAGCTGCCTTTTAATATTTAACTATATTACCTTTTTCTGAGTGATAGATAAGTTTGCAAATTTTATTCCAGCTGATTAAAATGAATAATATAGCAACTATTTTGTAGTGAATCTTGAGAAATGGAGGTCGACAAATTATGCCTGATATCTGATTAATGTAATTGAAAAGTATTGCAATTGATAATATATAGAATAAAAGTTTACATATCAGTTTAGAATTTAAATAATCTTTAGGTAAATTAAACTTGTAAATATCTAATTCAGTAAAATAATATTATTTAATGCGATTATGGTATTTATACTGTATTTGAAATTATGAACATTACTGCATTCAAATTAATGTGAAGTAGTATTGTCAAACCATAAATAAAAGAACTTTACATGCTTAATTTGGATTTATATGGATAACATCGAGATTCGACGAGTTGCAAGTTGAAATTCTTCTAGGGTTACAGGTGATTCCAATCACTCTTTGACAATCTCGGTATTTGAATCATCTGCATCATAATCAGTCTCAGATTCAGACCCTCAAATGCTGTTGGAGACTGTGTTACTTGATTCAACTTGTTCAAGCATGAAGTGCAAATTGATTCACCTTCCTGTACATTAAATCTTGCATGTTTAGTTGCAACATTCTTGGATATGTTTCTAAGGCTCTTAGTTATTGTCCTTTTGTGTCTTCGTAAAGGGTCACAGCATCTTCTGTTATAATTGGTAAGTTTAGGAGTATAAGGACTCATACTAATAATAATAATAATAAAGATATATCAATAAAATTTGTTTATTTCTGTAAAAAGAGAAATATATATATATATAAGCGCCTTATTTGCGCTTTCACAATAACTATATAAGTTTGTTAATTAGTTTTATTACAATAAACTAAACAATAAACAGTATTAAGTTTGAAATTTTTTGTACTAAGACTATATAACTATATATATAGCATTTATTGCGCGAGCACATTTTAAATCACCATCACCGACATAAATCGGCATATTTTTTTCAATCTCATCGTCATCGGCAAATTTCGCGCATTGATTTTGCCGATTTTAATTGAACAAATATAAGAATTTTCTTGCAATAATACATTAAAACTCAATAATATAATAATAATAATAATAATAATAATAATAATAATAATAATAAATAATAATAATAATAATAAAAAGTAATAAATAATAATATAATGATATAGATAATATATATATATAATATATATAAAAGATACATTTCTTATTTAATTACTAAAATATTATTTTTATTACAGTTTAATATAGTCCATGAGAAAACTGTTTATATAAAAAATATTCATATGAAGTACTAATAACATCTGTAACTTTTATATATATATAGATATATTCCATTTTGCTTATGGTATTATGACATTCCAGTGCCTAAGTTCGCCTTTCTGTTATGCTTTCATATCCACACTCATCCTCAGATAACATATCATATACACATACTTATATCCGACTATCCCTCTCTAGACAACGATCTTACAGACACCCTATCCCCTTATAGCATACGTGTAGGGAGGAAAAGCCCAGCATTCGTATTCCTGCAGTCTATAAAGCGACTAAGGAATCGTGGTAGTTAGGTTGGCTAATGCTACCACTATCTTTTGCCAGAATCCTAGGCATGCCTATGGAGAAGGTCGTGATCGCAGTAAGCGCCCTTCTAACCTTCGGCGAAAATGTGTATGAATCGTATCTTTATATGAAATGTCAGAGGAATAAATGTGATGAGATGAGGAGAGAGGGATGGAGTATTTTAGAAAGGGCAAAGTGGAGTTTGCTCTCTGTTGACTGAACAAAGATTGACAAGGACCAACGGTGAAAATGAGTGGTGTGGTGCTGAAATGTGTAGTGTGTTGCTGTGGAAAGGAATGAGAGGGGAAAGAAGGATTTGCAATTCTGATGAGTGAATTGTATTGTGGTAGAGAGCTATGTAGATTTTGTGTGTGTGAATTACTAGAAGTCTAAAGGTTAAATTTAGTTTTGAAAAGGTCAATTTGTGTGGTTGCCGACATATGATTCATCTGAGGGTAATGTTCCAGAGAGTACCGATTTTCTTCGGCATAATCTGTAATGCATGTGTTTGATGGGAAAATAGTAGATTCAGTTCATTTGCCACATCTGCGCATTCAAGGATTTTTTTTTACAGTTGTCACCACCACCCATTGCCGAGAAGCCCTTATTGCAAGTGAGGGGTGTAGTACGTCTCAAAAATGTTCGACCTCTAGCGCCAAATTACGCATGGAGCACAGACGGCAGGCTTTAAAGTGAGGAGATAAAATTTCAGAGAAAAATAACAAACAACCCAAAAAAGGGGGAAAAAGATGGAACAGAATTCCACAGAACAGATGGGGCAGGAAGAAGGAAGCACCACAGCGAAACTAGCCTGAGTTACCAATGTCAACACGAAACTCGTGCGCAGATAACAGCCACCCCTGGTGCTACGAAGGAGTCGTAAATGTGGTGGTACGCGAGTGGAGTAAGTCCCTCGAGCACCGTTGCCGCTGTGGTACTTATAGGATAGAGATAAAGCACCAATATGCCTCCGCAAAGATAGAGGTCAAGTGATCTGGAAAGTACAGAACAGTTTATAAGCCTTTTGCCTTTGACTCGACCCTGTCCAAAAGCCTGGTGAAAGCAGAGCCCCCCTCTCCAGATATGAGAGCAGTACTCATACATGTGGGCGGATGGGCCCCTTGTATAGCTGGAGCAACTGAGTAAAAGGAGGAAAGTCTCACTGTCTAAACAAACTTCCATTCTTTGAAGCCGCCCCCCCCATAGCAACCTTGCGATCGTGAGGTTCCAAGACATGTTTTTGTTCATCTTAAGGCCAAAGATGTTTTATATTGTCAACAGGAGAGACGGGCAGAACCTTCGTTAGTATTTTTACTGTTGGAAGTTATTTTGGTGAGGGGGCTTGTAGAAGAAGGTTTTTAAAAGAATTGAATTCACAAAGTTATTTCTATCCATCACCGAGAATAAAATCGGAAAGATAAGACGAGAGGCAATTCAGAAGTAAAAGAGGGAAGTAGAAATTGATATGAGTTTAAAGAAGAAGTCGATTCATCGGAATACGCCGGCGTGGATAGAGTTAGAGGTGCAGGTAGAAGATCATTATGAAAGAGTAGAATAACATTAACAGGATTAAGACAAAAACCGCTTGAGAACACACTATGACAGAAAAGAAGAAGAAGCCGCATCAAACAACAGCCGATATTGAGCGCTTTGAAAGAAAGCTAGAAGAAGGAAACCCAAAGAAGAGGAGCTTGGAGAGCAGTGACGCGTGCCATACTCGTTCAAATGCTTGGATATTATGTCAAGCGCCACCACGCAAGTCTACCCTAGTTCCTAAGAGCGAGAAAAAACCATAAAATCGTTATAGGAAGACTATATCCGCCAGTAGACTTCGTGCAAAGAGAGCGCCGTACTGGCGATCGGAAGGAGTTTCCAGATGATCTAAATGAGATTTGAGAAGGGTTTTTCAAAGATCTTAGATAGAGTACAAGTGAGAGCTACAGGGCGGTAATAGTAGGAAGGATCAGAGCGGCTTCCTTTCTTCGGAATAGGCTGACAGTGTAGACTCTCACAACACTTGAGGGAAAAGTGATTAGGTATCTGAGATCATAGATGATAGATAGGGATTTGGTGAGGCGAGGGTGGTCCGAAGAGATTAGCTCTTTTCAGATGTGATGAAGGGTAGCTGCAACACACAATGATTTCATGATTCGGAAATAAAGAAGGATGAAAGGTCAGTATTACAGAAGTTGCTAGAGATGAATAATGTCAGTAGGAGAACCAAGACGGTTAGCGCACTTTCGATTGATGAAAGCCCGCTTTGCTCTGTCGGAAGAGTATCCCTGCGAACGATTCTAGTTTCTGGAATGAAATAGCAGGGAGATTATAAGAGTGTTGAGAACGAGAATTTTTTCCACCCCCGGAATGGCAAGAGAACAAGCACGATCGAACCAGGATTATGAGGAAAGAAAGATCTTAGTTTAAGAAGAATGAATGAGGGAAAGAAGGATTTGCTGAAGAAGGAGATACAACCTGCTCCATCCCTATCAACGATTCAGGCTGCCACCAATAATGGCAAACGTATACATTCATCATTATCCTTACTGAGGTAGCCATTTGCAATCATCTGCCAAACTTGGAAACCTACATTTAAGTCAGTGGTCCTAAATATTATCCTATACATATATGAGGAACAGCCACTGACCTAAGAAATCGTTACGAACCAAAATATGTCTCCTCATTTCCATTATTAAATACTTTTCATTTTCATTGATTTTCTTTATTCAATCGATTATATTATTATTATTATTATATTTATTATTATTATTATTATATATTATTATATTATGATTTATTATTGATTATTATTATTATATTATCATATTATATTATTATCAGAAAGAGACTTAAGGTATCAAAAATTTTGATCATCGCTAAAATAATTTCGGGAGGTTGAACCCCTTGACCCCCCTGTCTACAGCCTTATATATATATATATATATATATATATATATATATGGGAATATCTATATATGAATAGATATATATATATATATATATATAGTATAATATGAATTATATATATACTATACTATATATATATATATATATTATATATATATATATATATATATATATATATATATATATATATATAGAGAGAGAGAGAGAGAGAGAGAGAGAGAAAGAAATTAAAAAAAAGTTTTTTCAGATAATCTGCATCGTCATCGTCATCGGTGAAATTTGCTCTAATCTCATCGTCATCGTCATCGGCAAAAATTTCGTAATCGTCCCATCAACTAATAATATATATATATATTATATATATATATATAATATATATAATATTATATATATATAAATATATTATATATATATAATATATATATATATAATATATATATATATATATATATAATATATAATTATTACCGGCTATATATATATATATATAGTATATATATATATAATATATAATATATATATATATATAAAAGGAAACAAGGACATCTCTCACAACCTAGGAAAAGAAATAGACACAAAACTTATCAATATATATAAAGAAATTAAATGGTTTGTTTCAACATATTGGATTTTCTCCCCCTTAAATAATGTAAATGAAAGAAGACTATTATTTACTCACTTGTATTGGCCCACAAATAACAGTTTATAGGAATTAAAAAAACACTGTTTTTCATTTGAATCTTAAACTAGATGCATATATGTTGCTTTCTGAAATATTATTTTTTTTAAAAGTATTCCTTAAAGGGGGGGGTCCCAGCCCCCCCAAATGTTTAACTGCTTAAAAACTGGTTTTCTCTTCAAAATAAAGCAATTCTACAGAAATTCATATTTAAAGAGCTCTTCATTCTCTTTAAAATGAACTAAACTGCATCTCTCTACAACAACCCTGAGAGGAGATATGAGAAACATTGTATGGGGGGCGTACCCAAAATTTAATTTACCCCAAATTTTGGGGTGCCATATCTTTTGAACCCCTTAACCGATTGGTCTAAAATTTGAGATTTTTATTATTGGTACTAATACTAATTAAAAAAACAAATTACAACAAAATTGGTAATGGTTAGTGCTTCAGGATTCTTTATTTTTGCATACACGAATATATATACATATATATATATATATATATATATATATATATATATATATAATATATATATATATATATATATATTATATATATATATATATTATTATATTATATATATATATATATATATAATATATAATATCAGTAGATGGATTTTGAGTGGAAAGCAAAGCTCAATATAGAGCGAGCAAAAGTTGAAGACTTATCGATTTTGAAGGTCGTAAAGTTGGAAGAGGCACATATGGACATGTATACAAGGCAAAAAGGAAAGAATCGTAAGTACTTCACATAATATTTCATGTAGTATCTATTAGCCAGATTTTTTAATAAATTGAATAAGCTAGTTGTTATCTTTATAGATATTTTTAGTGAAGAATAATGGAGTAGATATGGCTACTTTAATTCTTTTAACATATATATACCCTCTCCTTCAATAGAGCATTTGTCTGTAAGTGGGGGGGGGGGGTATATGTTTTTTAATAATCTGTAAAAACCATGCATAAAAGCTTCATACATATGTACAACTGGTATACATAGGCTGTAAAGTGAGATAATTGCAAACTCTTGGGGTCAAATGACAGTCATTGAGAATTGAATTATTTTGAAACCTTTAATGCAATTCAATTAATAGTTTTTTTTTTTTTTTTTTTTGTTTCCCTTCAATGCTATAAATTTAAGATTTTTTGTTTTTTGAAATGCTAAAAATGGCTTAAAGTTTTCCTTTCAGTTAAAGGCTGTCTATATATATATATATATATATATATATATATATATATATATATATATATATATATATATATATATATATATATATATATATATATATATATAATATATATATATATATATATATATATATATATATATATATATATATATATAGATATATATATATAAATATATATATATATATATATATATATATATATATATATATATATATATATATATATATATAATATATATATATATATATATATATATATATATATATATATACAAAGACTGATCTCTATAATGATTAATTGGCCCTATTCAAGAGATCACTTTGATATAGCAAATAATAAAATAGTTTTGGAATAGTGAAACGTTCTTTATTTATTTCTTTATTAATTATGTCTAATGACTATTTTACATGAACACACATTAAGATATTTCACAGTTCAAAATTTAATTGTTTTTAAAATACTTTCAATTTAATTACCATTACAATATCAATTTTATGACCGAGAGAGCGTCAAGATGTTCGCACTCTGATCTACATTTTCTAACTGAACTCTATGCCATTTGGCACAGGCGTTTTGGGAGCCAGAGGCACCTCGGTGACCTTGGATAATACACAACAAGAAAGAAGGCAACAATTATTTCGGCTTTTACAACAGGACTTATACAAGGTTTTCTTCCAACTGTGTACCAGAAATCTTGGTAGCACTTACATATATCCTTTATAAATTTTATACAATGTAACGAGTACGGTACATAATGGTTATCTCAAAAGTTGCCTGTAACACCCCCTTCTGACAATTTTTTAAAAAAGTTTAGGATAGAGGAGACAGTGGCTACTAAAGTTAGAGGGTAAAACAATAATTTTCACCTAACATAATAGCTCTCCTACTGGAGGCAATTCTTCATTTCTATGTAACCCCTTTTATTTTGGGCGTTTTTACCATTTGAAAGAAAACGGATTAGTATTTTATTTTATTTATTTATTTTTTTTTTTTTTTTTTTTTTTTTTTAAGTGTTATTTTCTCTTTCTAAATCTACTAAGTTATAATATATGCGAACGTTTCTTAAATTTTCTAAATGAGGTTTCCCATTTTTTTCGATAAGTACGTTCTGTTTATTAACTTTTATAACTTTAAACGGGCCGACATAGCGGGGAGCTAGTTTGCCGGTATTAAACTGTGTCTGCCGCACCACGACAAATTTTGCCTCATGTAACCCTTTAGGCACAAATACGTGTCGATTTTTATAATTGGTGTGGGGAGCCAGCGGCTGCGCCAAAAGGGCGGCTAGCTTTTTAACATATGCATTATATTCTATTGGAGCCGACTCCGAAGCAGGATCTACTAACCCACTAGGTATTGCTATATTTTGGCCAAACATCAAGTTTGCGGGACTAAGACCGTTCTTTGTTATCGGCGCGAGTCTCAGAGTGAACAACACCATAGGTAAGAGGCTCGGCCAGTCGGAGGGGCTTAAATCATGTTCCTGCAACATACATCTCAGACAAGCCAGCAAATTCCTATGACTTACCTCCAGGAGGCCATTACATCTTGGGTTTGAGCTACACGTAGTCCGGTGCTCCATTCCTACGGCCCTGCAGACTTCTTCAAACATGCGACTAGTGAAATTAGCACCTAAATCCGAAATAATTACCTGCGGGATTCCACAGAACGGAAATAGCTCGTGAATGAAGGCATTCAATATTTCTCCCGAATTTATTTCTTTGAGAGGCACAGCAAACAAGTACTTACTGTAGCGGTCAATTAACGTAAGTAGGTATTTGTACCCTCTCGCATTAGGTAACTTAAGGATATCCACATGAACGGCTTGAAACTTCTTTGTTACTTCTTTAAAAACACCGTAATCAGGACTTATACCTGGTACTGTTTTATTTTTTTGACATGCTGAGCACGTGCGGATAAACTGTTTTATTTTCTTATGCATATGCTGGAACACAAACTCATTTTTTATGCTAAGGAGGGTTTTATTCACCCCCAAATGTCCTTTATTGTGGTAGTCGCTGATTACGTTCTGCACACTCTTTTCAGGCACAAAAACGCGCGCATAGTTTAAAGATACATCGACAATTAATTCTATCTCCTTTCCGTCATAAAAGAATTTCTGTTTTATTAACTTCAAAGTAGTTTTCACTTTCTTCGCCATCAGATCACTAAGGTATTTATCTGACTGTTGGTGTAGTCTAATTTCTTCAAAGTCCAAATCTCGTTTGAAATGCGAGACTAATATCTTTGCATTTTTATCAAACGTTGTTACTAAATTTATTTTGGAAATTTCCAATTTGGCCGCTTCAGTTCGGCTGCAGCCTTCATTTCTAACCGAGAGATCGATCGGCGCGTTTCCATTCATTACCAAGTTAATAGCTCCTACGTCAGACGCTATAGTATTCTCAGCCGATTGCTCATTGGCCGTCGTGAATCGGTGGGCGGAGTCACAGACTACACTATTTGAACCTGCATCTTCTCCTACCTCATCTTGGGCGATATTATTCGCAAGTAAATATTTTAATAACGCATTTTGATTTTCGGTAATTAACTCCATCGTGATATTAAAAGTACTCAAAATAGCTAGTTCCCTCAATTCCCTAGCATTATAATTTTGTACGTCATTAGCATGATTTATTTTATATACAAACGCCCGTGAACACGTACAGATACGCACATGCTTTCCCGCTAAAATTGCCCCATATTTCTTGAATAATTTCGTTAACCCCAATAAAAGCTTATTTACTGGCAAATATTTTTTTTCTGTTGTATTAAAAGACCCACTATAAAAAGCAAAAGGAGTCCCATTCTCATCGTCAGACATAATTACCGTATTAAAAGCTTTATTATTTGCATAAATGTACACTTTGAGAGGTGCATCGACTGCTGGGAACCTGAGCCGAGAGGCGTGACGAATCGCTTGTTTTATATCTACAAAGGACTTCTCAGCCTCGGGAGACCACGTGATTTTTTTATTAGAGCTATTTTTTCCCTTTAAATAATTATACAAAGGCAATGTTAGATTTGTAAAACATGGTATATTTTGGCGGTAAAATGAAATTCTGCCAACAAACGAACGCACTTCTTTTATAGTTACCGGGCGAGGAACATCAATTATTTCCTTAACCTTTTCAGACAATGGCGCAAGCCCTTCTTCCGTCAAGTCAAAACCCAAATAACTTAATCTTTTTACCCCAAATTCGCATTTTTTTTATTTAAACAAATTTTAAAATAATTTAATCTCTCAAATACTTGTTTAAGTACCACCACGTGGTCTGATAAATCTTTGGTCCCTATCAAAATATCGTCTAAATACACGTGTACACCGGGAATGCCTTGAAGTAATATCGTTAAAAATCTCATGAAACATGAGCTCGAATTTTTAAATCCCATCGGTAATTGTCTAAAAGAAAAATTGCCGATCATTGTACTAATAGTAAAATAATGTTGATCGGCTTCTGCCAAAGGCAGTAAATAGTACGCGTTCGTGACGTCAAGCTTACTTAATACCTTTGTCCCATGAAGCCCACTAAATATATCATTTATATTCGGCATAGCAAATACATCATTTTTCGCAACGGAATTAAGTTTTCTAAAATCACACACGATTCGTACCCCTCCCCCACTTTTTCCAACGCGCTGATGGGAAAACTCCATTGCGATGGTGCCCTCTTTAAAACTTTCGCTTTTACTAAATTTAATAGCTCCCTCTTTGTTTGTTCGAATAATTTGTGAGGAATACGACGAGGTTTAAGTTTTATTGGAACTCCGCTTATATTAGTTTTATAAGGAAAAAGTGACGCTAATTCCTTCAAGATAGCAGTTGGAATGCTCGTCTCCTCTCCCCCACGTAAAGCACAAGTATCCCCCCCCCATTTCCATTCTTAAGTTTCGACTCAGCGTTCCCCCCTCCCCCAAATTCTCTGAACAAGTCATCCCACGCTTTAAGTTGCTCTTCCCGAACCTTAAAATTTTCCGGTAAATATGCATTTATAAATAAATGTTTAAATTCAAATACCAGATTATTAACTATAGGTATATCACTAAAAGGTTATGAGCTACAGAAGAAGAAAATTGAGAGAGAGTATGAATATAAGCCTTATCTCTACAAATTGTTTTATCACACAAATTTATACATTCCTTGCTCTGAGTATCAGTTAACATATCTGTTTCAAAATTAATATTAAACGAAATTTTTTTTAAAAACGGCATTCCTAATATGCAAATTGGCAATTTAGTTGTTAAAAATTCTACATCATAAGTTCTCTTTAAACCAAAATCAATTGTAACAATTTCGCGTGAGTATACGTCAATTACGGTATCATTGGCTGCTTTAATTTGACCAATAATCGATATATTATTTTCTCCTTCCATAGGGAGTAAATTGATTTCACTACCACAATCTAAAATGAAGACTCTTTTTGATATTTTATCCATAATAGTATAAAGTTTACAATCTCTTACATTATTTAATACAGACATATTATTTATGACCGGACTTTCTCCTGTGGGAGCATCCGTCGTTAACATATCTTGTGCGTCGGTAGAGGCCAACGTGGGTATCGTATGGGCTACATCGATACTCTCATCAATATTCGGGATACTCAGAGCTACGTTGTAAGGAGGATGACCTCCTTGTACATGCCATAGAGCGCTTTGCTCGATACTCTTAAAATTACTCAAAGCTACAGTATTATTATTATTATTATTATTATTATTATTATTATTATTATTATTATTATTATTATTATTATTATTATTATTATTATTATTATTATTTTTATTATAATTATTATTATCATTACCTTATTATTATTCCCATGAGAATACCAAACATACCTATTATTATACTTATTATTATTAAACCTACTATTAGACGCATGCAAATTATTTACTATAGCAGAATCCCCATAATTAAAAATACGACCATTTTCATCTAAAATATTCACCTCCCCCTCTAACTCCTGTTCGAGGGGGGATCTGATGCGTTTCCCTGCCTCCTCTGAGGATGTCATGGACTTGCTGACTTTCTCCATTTGGCGGGAATACCAAAGAATACATAGGACAAAATTCCGAATGACATGTGTAACTTCTATGGAGAAATCTGGAGTGTGGTTTACATAACTCGCCTAGCAACTCCGCATTTACAGTGTTGCCTTGTTTACGATCTCTAGGAGCATTTCTTCTATTTTGAAAAGACGGTTGTTCTTCTGCTCGAGTCGGTTTGGCAGCAGCCTCACTCAGCTGTCCCGCGACTTTGGTGAGAGACTTGAGAAGCCCTTTCATCTCTCGAAAGAACTCTTTGTTTACTTTAGCCTCTTCTGAAACTTGAGGATCGTTGTTGTTGTTTGTATTTCGACTCTCTCCATATGAGCCGCTCTCTTGGGTCGGGAACTGTTCTCCTTGAAGATAATTTACCGCCCCCCAATATTCTCTCCCCCGTCTCTCGTGTGGGGTTTCGTAGTCATTCCTATAAAAGTTCTTATATAAGTTATCTGCTACTTTTGTAATTTTTTCAAGACTGCTATCGTCTGCCAGAGTCATTAAACTTTCTTGTATGCGAGATGGAAGCTCATTAATAAACAATTCATGAACAAAAGGAGCACTGTTTTCAGCAAGCAGATCGAATCCTATTCTTCCCATAACATCACGAACTCTTGCCAAGTAAACCGAAGGAAGCTCTTCTTTTTTTCTTCCTTTTTTGAAAATTTCACTGA
>JABUQX010129511.1:30000-42651 GCA_015478945.1 Trachelipus rathkii
CTAAAACAGTAAAACAGTGTAAATCAATAAATCATACTACCCTATCCTATCATCCCCACCTCATCCATGATCTATAGATCTACTGATCTATTAGGATAACAGCTGACATAACAAAGTTTTATCTCCGTTAAAGTTAAACTACGAACATAAGATACTTAACACACAGCAGCAGTACGAATAAATAGCCATCATTAGCATCTTAACCAATAAAGTTCACATGTAGGGAAGTAAAACAAGTTTTCATTTTTTATAGCATATAATTTTCAATGAAAAGAGCAGTAAATAAATACGTAAAAGCATACGTTTTATTTTAAACATATTAACTCATCTAATCAATGGACAGAGGATTCTGTATAAATTGAGCAAGTTCTATATATTTCTCCAGAGATTCAATACCCTTTGAAAGGATGTAAGTATAAATACTGCTTACTGCATTAATCCATTCTTCGGCATACACAGGATCACTAGTACGCAGTCTCTCGTTCCAGAGAGAAGTAAACGTGTCCTGGCTGATAGTTGTTAACGCACTCCTGTATATTGCATTATATGGTAAACCACATGTTTCATTGTAAATTTCGTAGATTACACCGTGAGCTATATGAATTAAGTCCTCGAGTATGTCGACCTTTAAGATGAGACGTTAATTCGTTTTTCATTTTAACCAAAGCTGTAATATTTTCAGATGATTGAACAGTGAAACCTATACACCGTACGCGCGAATGTGATAGCATCGAAGGGTTTCCAATTGTTGCGTACATCAATACTTTTTAACATTTCAGATGCAGTGAAAACAACCTCTATTCTATTATAACCTCTCGCATTGTCACCTCTGATAGATATTTCATCCGGAGGCGATCCATCAGATGATCCATAATTAGCCTTTACCCAAGCTTCTGAGGTATCGATAATCTTAATGAATTCATCAACCGAGATGAATAAAGGTCTATTATTTGCACCTCCGAATGGAATACATGTAATATATCGCTCTCCATTCGTTTGACGAAAAAATATAAATACCACATCATTGGGTATTACGAAGGTCCTCGTAAAGATATTTCTAACGAGCTTAGGAGCAGAATGAGATGTCATCATGCCAACACAACGAAAAATGTCTTACTGACGAAAACCGTATATATAAACAGACTCAAAAGGTAACGAGATTCTTTCTTTCGACCAATCAGAAGAACGTAAACAAGTATACGATGGACGAACGAACCATATTGGTTCAAATAACACCATGTACAACCGCTATACCATAAACATTTCAGTTCATGTAAGTATTTTCATGTTCAGATGTTACATTCAGAACATTTACTGTTCGTATTTGTATCTTCAAACCAGGTCTTACAATCAATTCGTTTCACTTTTTATATATATATGGTCTGTTTCACTAGAATTATTAGATACAAGCTGAGTTTTATACTAGGGTCTTACGAACAAGTCGTTTCATGATTGTATTTGCATCACCTGTTTCACTAGACTTATCAGATACAAGTTGAGAAATTGCTCAAGCTCCTCCCACTTTACGAAACATTACGCAATACCTATGGTCCTTCAATAGCATCTTAACCAATAAAGGTCACATGCTGTGGGGAAGTAAAACAAGTTTTCATTTTTAAAACATATAATTTTCAATGAAAAGAGCATTATATAAATATATAAAAACACTATCCAGCAACTCATTCGATACATATTAATTCAGCTATTCGTGGGACAGAGGATTTTGTATAATTTTTGAGCAAGTTCTATATATCTCTCCAGAGATTCAATGCCCTTTGAAAGGATGTAAATATAAATGGCTTCTCCAACACTAAACCATTTTTCTGCATATTTTGGTTCAGCAGCATTCAGTCTCTCACTCCAAAGAGAAGTAAACGTGTCCATGCTGATAGTTATTAATGAATGCCTGTATATAGCATTATACGGCAAACCACATGTTTCATTGTAAATATCATAGATTACACCATGAGCTATATGTATTAAGTCCTCGAGTATATCAACATAGTTAAGATGCGATGTTAAGTCATTTTTTATTTTAAGCAATGCTGTAATATTTTCAGATGTTCGAACTGTGAAACCTATTATTGAACGCCAGAAAGTTGCCCCATCGATTGGTCTCCAATAGATGCGTACATCAAGGTTTTTAATATTGTCACACGACCAGAAAGTAGCATATACTCTATTAGAACCATTCTTACTGTCTCCCCAGTCTGATATTTTACAACGCCACGATGCATCGGGTAACACACAATCATTCGTTACCCACGTTGCAACGGTGTCGATAATCTTGATGAATTCTTCAACAGATATGAATAAGGGTCTATTACCTGACCCTATGGCTGGAATACAACCAATGGATCGGTCTCCATTCGGTTTACGAATAAATATAAATGACACATTATCGGGTATAACGAAAGACATCGTAAAGATATCAACAACAAGTGTAGAGATGCGAGGAGATGCCATCATACCAGCACAGCGAAAAATGTCTTACTGATGGCAATTGCGGGTTTTGGGCCTCAGCCCGAAGGGCTGAGACCTTACCCCTCCTTCGGAGGGGTAAAACCCGCTTACAACCCTTCGGGGTGATCCCCCATCTCAGGGTTCACACCCTTTCAAGGGGCGCATCCCCTTGGGCTTTCTCTCGGGAGGTGATGTCTTGCTTTAGATACTCTTGGTTAATGAAAACTGTTTATTCGTAAGTTAGGTACGTTATGTTAAATATTACTATAACAGTGTGAAATTGAAACTGATTTGTTTGAGAAATGATGAGTATTGTAAGATATTACTGTGTTAACTGTCGATGATGTGTCAGAAACGTGAGCTTAGGTTAAGTTTTTTGTTGAGTAATGTTAGGTTCGCCCGAGAATTTTGCTAATGTCTACGTTTTATTCATAGTTCAAATGATGTTATACTCGAAACGATTGACACTTTGATGAAGATAGTGCCAATTCATAGTTCAGGATGCTGGTATCTTTGATAGATTGAACACTTTGTTAAGGGATTTTGTTAGATAATACGGCTTTTATGTTATGTTTGGTTAAAACTTTGTTATGCTTGCAATTATTCGTTTGGGATTATGATATTTAGACGAGGTTATGATGAATTTTTGTTAAATATTACGAAGTTGATGTAAAAAAATTGTTACGTTAGCTTTATATTCGTTGTCAGTATGATGATTAGACAGGGTTATGCTAAATTTTTGTTAAATATTACGATGTTAATGTAAAATTAACATTGACATGTTAGAGATATGCTTGAAAAAAAAGTGTGAATAGGTTACGTTTTGTACGATGTGTTAGGTATTTTACTATTGTTAAGTGCGGAAGTTTGTTAATGTTAGTAGTTTATTCGTACGTATGGAGCTTTAGGTTTGTCGTTGTACATTATATTCTTAGTTCAGGTTATGTTATGTTAGCTTTATTAATGTAAAAACTTTGTTACGTTAGCATATATTCGATGGTTAGTATATAAAAAACTTATTTTTGTGTTATGTTTAGTCGAAATGATACTCGAAATATGACATGAATCAATAGATCAATAGATCAAAGGTCATGGTGGGAGGGGTGGGGTGGGGTTGCTGGTTTGATTTTACTGATTTACTGATTTACTGCTTTAAAATCAGTAAACTAATACAATTTACTATGATATTTTATTCAACGAACTTATTTTTATGTTATGTTTGGATAAAACTTTGTTATGTTTACAGTTATTCGTTGGTATGTATGATAATTAGCCTTGGTTATGATAAATTTTTGTTAAATATTACTGTGTCAATGTAAAATTAACGTTAATATGTTAGAGATATGCTTGGAAAAGTATGAATAGGTGGACGTTTTGCATGCAATGCTAGTTACTTTACGGGTGTTAAGTGTGGAACTTTGTTAATGCTAACTGTTTATTAGTGCGTAAGTTGTGTTAAGTTTGTTATTGTACATTATTTTCTTAGTTCATATGATGCTATGTTAGCTTTATTAATGTGAAAACATTGTTATGTTAGCATATATTCGCTGGTTAGTATATAAAGAACTCATTTTTTGGGCTATGTTTACCCGAAATGATAATACTCGAAATGCGACGTAAATCATTAGTGTTAATGTAAAATTAACAATGATATGCTAAGAGATATCTTGAAAAAGTGTGAATAGATTACGCTTTGGTACGCTGTGTTAGGTCCTTAGTGTTGTTCAGTATTGGAACTTTGGTTAATGTTGGTATGTTTATTCGTGCGTAGAATGTGTTGGTTTTGTCATTGTGCATTATTCTTAGTTCAGGTAATGCCTATGTTAGCTTTATTAATGTGAAAACAATGTTACGTTAGCATATATTCGTTGGTTAGTATATAAAGACCTTATTTTTTTTTTTTGTTACCTATTTTATTCTGAAATGAACTCGATATGTTACCTGCATCGTTAGATTCGAAAGATCAAAAGGTCATGGACGAGTGGGTAGGGAGGGCAGGGGAGGGGACGGGTGGTTTGATTTACTAATTTACTGTTTTAAATTCGGTAAACTATTACACTTTACTATGATATTTTATTCAAAGAACTTATTTTTATGTTATGTTTGGATAAAACTTTGTTATTTTTATGTTATGTTTGGATAAAACTTTGTTATGTTTGCAAAGTATTTGCTGGGGATTATGATATTTAGATGTAAGGTTATGATAAATTTTTTGTTAAATATTACTATGATAATGTAAAAAACTTTGTTACGTTAGCATATAGTCGTTGGTCTGTATGATAATCGGACAAGGTTATGATACATTTTTTGCTAAATGTTACTGTGTCTTTGTAAGATTAACGTTAATATGTTAGAGATATGCTTGAAAAAGTATGAATAGGTTACGTTTTGCATGCAGTGTTAGTTACTTTACTGGTGTTAAGTGTGGAACTTTGTTCATGTTAACAGTTTATTCGTGTGTAAGTTGTGTTAGGTTTGTCGTTGTACATTATTTTCTTAGTTCATGTTACGCTATGTTATATATATGTGTAAACTTTATTACGTTTAGAGTATATTCGGTTGATCAGTATGATAATCGGACAAGGTATGATACATTTCATTTTTCTAAATGATACTCGAAATGTGACTTGAATCAATAGATCAAGAATGGTCGGGAGGATGGCGGGATGGTGGTTTGATTTACTGATTTAATGATTTACTGCTTTAGAGAATGTAAAAAAACAAATTTTTTTCGTTATAAAAATAAAAAGAATAAATTTTTTAGTAAAAACAAAAAGTTTTAACGAAATAAAATTAAAAATTAAAAGTTTTTTAAAAAAAACAAAAAAGTTTTAACGAAATAAAATTAAAAATTAAAAGTTTTTTAAAAAAAAAAAAAAAAAGTTTTAACGAAATAAAATTAAAAATTAAAAGTTTTTTAAAAAGAAACAAAAGGTTTTAAAGAAATAAAATTAAAAATAAAAGTTTTTAGAGTTGTTATAAAACATAAAGACATTAGCAAAAAACATAAAATGTTTTTTTTTAATAAATTTGTTATGTCGACCCTGTGACAAACAAGCATCAAATGTATAGCTTAATGTTTCGAAAACGAACCAAACAAGAATCATAGGTATTGCGTAATGTTTCGAAAAGTGGGAGGAGTTTGAACAATTTCTCAACATGCATCTGATAACTCTAGTGAAACAGGAACCACATCAGCTTCGTACACGTTCTGTATGCATTGTTAATTACTTTAGTGTTGTTAAGTATGGAACTTTGTTAATGTTAGCCATTTATTCGTGCATAAGGTATGTTAAGTTTTGTCATTGTGCGTTATATTCTTAGTTCAGGATATGATATGTTAGTTTTATTGATGTGAAAACTTTGTTACGTCTGCATATATTTGTTGACCTAACAAAACAAGAATCAATGGTATTGCGTAATGTTTCGAAAAAAAGTGGGCGGAGTTTGAGCAAATTCTCGAACTGATTGGTTGAAAGAAAGAATCTCATTACCTTTGAAGACTGCTTACGCACTCGATTGCCATCAGTAAGACATTTTTCGCGTTTCTGACACATCATCGACAGTTAACACAGTAATATCTTACAATACTCATCATTTCTCAAACAAATCAGTGTTAATTTCACACTGTTATAGTAATATTTAACATAATGTACCTAACTTACGAATAAACAGTTTTCATTAACCAAGAGTATCTAAAGCAAGACATCACCTCCCGAGAGAAAGCTCAAGGGGATGCGCCCCTTGAAAGGGTGTGAACCCTGAGATGGGGGTCACCCCGAAAGGGGTGTAAGCGGGTTACCCCTCCGAAGGAGGGGTAGGTCCTCAGCCCTTCGGGCTGAGGCCCATAAACCCGCAATTTGCCAATCCATAAGACATTTTTCGCCTGTGCTGGTATGATGCATCTCCTCGCATCGTCTACACTTGTTGTTGATATCTTTACGATGTCTTTCATTATACCCGATAATGTGTCATTTATATTTATTCGTAAACCGAATGGAGACCGATCCATTGGTTGTATTCCAGCCATAGGGTCAGGTAATAGACCCTTATTCATATCTGTTGAAGAATTCATCAAGATTATCGACACCGTTGCAACGTGGGTAACGAATGATTGTGTGTTACCCGATGCATCGTGGCGTTGTAAAATATCAGACTGGGGAGACAGTGAGAATGGTTCTAATAGAGTATATGCTACTTTCTGGTCGTGTGACAATATTAAAAACCTTGATGTACGCATCTATTGGAGACCAATCGATGGGGCAACTTTCTGGCGTTCAATAATAGGTTTCACAGTTCGAACATCTGAAAATATTACAGCATTGCTTAAAATAAAAAATGACTTAACATCGCATCTTAACTATGTTGATATACTCGAGGACTTAATACATATAGCTCACGGTGTAATCTATGATGTTTACACTGAAACATGTGGTTTGCCGTATAATGCTATATACAGGCATTCATTAATAACTATCAGCATGGACACGTTTACTTCTCTTTGGAGTGAGAGACTGAATGCTGCTGAACCAAAATATGCAGAAAAATGGTTTAGTGTTGGAGAAGCCATTTATATTTACATCCTTTCAAAGGGCATTGAATCTCTGGAGAGATATATAGAACTTGCTCAAAAATTATACAAAATCCTCTGTCCCACGAATAGATGAATTAATATGTATCGAATGAGTTGCCGGATAGTGTTTTTATATATTTATATAATGCTCTTTTCATTGAAAATTATATGTTATAAAAATGAAAACTTGTTTTACTTCCCCACAGCATGTGACCTTTATTGGTTAAGATGCTATTGAAGGACCATAGGTATTGCGTAATGTTTCGTAAAGTGGGAGGAGCTTGAGCAATTTCTCAACTTGTATCTGATAAGTCTAGTGAAACAGGTGATGCAAATACAATCATGAAACGACTTGTTCGTAAGACCCTAGTATAAAACTCAGCTTGTATCTAATAATTCTAGTGAAACAGACCATATATATATAAAAAGTGAAACGAATTGATTGTAAGACCTGGTTTGAAGATACAAATACGAACAGTAAATGTTCTGAATGTAACATCTGAACATGAAAATACTTACATGAACTGAAATGTTTATGGTATAGCGGTTGTACATGGTGTTATTTGAACCAATATGGTTCGTTCGTCCATCGTATACTTGTTTACGTTCTTCTGATTGGTCGAAAGAAAGAATCTCGTTACCTTTTGAGTCTGTTTATATATACGGTTTTCGTCAGTAAGACATTTTTCGTTGTGTTGGCATGATGACATCTCATTCTGCTCCTAAGCTCGTTAGAAATATCTTTACGAGGACCTTCGTGATACCCAATGATGTGGTATTTATATTTTTTCGTCAAACGAATGGAGAGCGATATATTACATGTATTCCATTCGGAGGTGCAAATAATAGACCTTTATTCATCTCGGTTGATGAATTCATTAAGATTATCGATACCTCAGAAGCTTGGGTAAAGGCTAATTATGGATCATCTGATGGATCGCCTCCGGATGAAATATCTATCAGAGGTGACAATGCGAGAGGTTATAATAGAATAGAGGTTGTTTTCACTGCATCTGATAATGTTAAAAGTATTGATGTACGCAACTATTGGAAACCCTTCGATGCTATCACATTCGCGCGTACGTGTATAGGTTTCACTGTTCAATCATCTGAAAATATTACAGCTTTGGTTAAAATGAAAAACGAATTAACGTCTCATCTTAAAGATGTCGACATACTCGAAGACTTAATTCATATAGCTCACGGTGCAATCTACGAAATTTACAATGAAACATGTGGTTTACCATATAATGCAATATACAGGAGTGCATTAACAACTATCAGCCAGGACACGTTTACATCTCTCTGGAACGAGAGAATGCATGTTACTGAACCTGTGTATGCCGAAGAATGGATTAATGCCGCAGGCAGTATTTATACTTACATCCTTTCAAAGGGTATTGAATCTCTGGAGAAATATATAGAACTTGCTCAATTTATACAGAATCCTCTGTCCATTGATTAGATGAGTTAATATGTTTAAAATAAAACGTATGCTTTTACGTATTTATTTACTGCTCTTTTCATTGAAAATTATATGCTATAAAAAATGAAAACTTGTTTTACTTCCCTACATGTGAACTTTATTGGTTAAGATGCTAATGATGGCTATTTATTCGTACTACTGCTATGTGTTAAGTTTCTTATGTTCGTTGTTTAACTTTAACGGAGATAAAACTTTGTTATGTCAGCTGTTATCCTAATAGATCAATAGATCTATAGATCAGGGATGAGGTGGGAATGATAGGCTAGGGTCGTATGATTTATTGATTTACTGTTTTAGTGTATGTGAAAATGTAAATTTTTTTACGTTATAAACATAAAAAGAATAAAATTTTTAGTAAAAAACAAAAAGTATTAAAGAAATAAAGTTAAAATTAAAAGTTTTTTAAAAAATAAAAAGTTTTAAAGAAAAGTTTTTTGAAAACAAAAAGTTTTAAAGAAAAGTTTTTTAAAAACAAAAAGTTTTAAAGAAAAAAATTAAAAATAAATAAAAGTTTTTTAAAAACAAAAAGTTTTAAATAAAAGTTTTTTAAAAACAAAAAGTTTTAAAGAAATGAAATTAAAAATAAATAAAAGTTTTTTAAGAACAAAAACTTTTTAAAGAAATGAAATTAAAAATTTGAAAAATAAATAAATAAATAAATAAACAATCACAGCGTGCTACTGATTTGTTAAAGGAATATTTCCCGCATCAGCTTATAGGTTACGTTTTGTATGCATGTTAGTTACTTTAGTGTTTTTAAGTATGGGAAAACTTTGTTATGTTAGCAGTTTATTCGAGCGTAAGGTATGTTAAGGTTTGTCATTGTGCATATTCGTAGTTTAACTGATGCTATGTTTGCTTTATTGATGTGAAAACTTTGTTAACGTTAGCATATATTCAATTGATCATAATGATATATTAACACCAAGATTGTGATAAATTTTTTTTTGGTTAAAATTTTACTTTGTTAATGTAAAAATATCAGTGATATTTTAGAAAAAAGTGTAAGTAGGACTACGTTCTGCGCTCACATGTTTAGTTCTTTACTGGTTGTTAGGTATGGAACTTTGTTAATTAACTGTTTATTCATGTTTAAGAGGTGTTAGCCTTTGTGAGTGTCCATTATATTCATAGTTCAGGTGATGCTATGTTTGCTTTATTGATCATGGAAACATTTGTTGAGTAGCATTGTTATAATCATTTGATGGGGAGGGGTATGTGGAATGGGTTATTTACTGATTTACAAGCTAAGGGTATTGTAAAACACAAATTTCCTTAAGTTATAAATATGAAAAGCATAAAATTTTAGTCAAAAACAAACTGTTTAAACCATATAAAACAAAAATAAATGAAAGTTTTGTGTTATGTTATACAAAATATGACATGAATCAATGGATCATAGATGGGGAGGGTCGTGAGACTGGGGAGGCTGGGGAGGCTGGGGAGGCTGGGGATCTGGAGGCTCTGGAGGGTCAGGAGGCTCAAGAGGCTCCAGAGGCTCCAGAGGCTCCAGAGGCTCTGGAGGCTATATAAAAAACGTAAAATTTTTAAGTTATAAAGTTAAAAAGAATAAAAAATGTTTAATTTTTTTTAAAACATTTTAAAAAAATTTTTTTAAATTTTTAAATTTTTATTTTATTTTTTTTTTTTTTTTTTTTTTTTATTTAAATTTTTTTTTATTTTATTTTTTTAATTTTTTTCTTTTCTGTTTCAAGGGTGCATCATAAGAAAGATGTATACCAAGTTTCGTCGTTCTATGTCAATATTTCAGGTTTGGGGGCTGAAGACCCCCCCCCTTTTGGATATGCAATGCTATTTAATCCATATATATGAGATGAGTACCTTATATGAAGGATATATACCGAGTTTCAGCTTTCTACGTCAATATTTAATGTTTGAGTGGGGCCAGCATCCCCCCATGGGGATGCAGGGTCATGTAACTTCGTTAACAATGAGGTTACGTCACCATCTAACTACCCTCCAAATTTTAACCAGACAACGATACGACAACTCTAACCCATGTAAATATCGGAGCCATAGGCTGAGCAGGAGCCGGAGCCTAAAAATTATTTCACCTATAGATATTTATATATATATCAGGGGCGTATTCTCGGAGTCGGAACGGGGCGGAACAGGAGTCGGAGTCGGAGCTGCTGCTGCTGTAGAAGGCTAGGAAGGCAAACCAAAGGTGGAGGCGGAGCGGTGCGATGCGGTGCGGTGTGATGCGGTGCAGAGCCGGAAACACAGAAGGAGACGCTGAAGGAGGAACCGTAGAAGGCTTTAAAAAACTACTCAGAAGTGATCCCTTCGGGATCACTCCATAAAGTAATAAAATAATAAAAAAAAATTACAAACGACAAACAAACAAACAGACACACAGACCTTCGGTCTGTGTCTGTCGGTCAGACAGACCTTCGGTGTCTGTCTGACCTCCAGGTGTTCGATTTAGGCCTAATCTGCGATCGCTCAATCCGCAACAAGGGGTAAGCGCAAAATTCCGTGGTCGACCCTCGGGGGTTGACCCCCCTTCTAATAATACATCCCACGACTTGAATTTTAGCCCCTGTTTTCGACTTAAAGCCCATATTATAGAATTATATTCCAAGTTTAAAGCAAATATCTCTATTTCTTCATATCGAAAAGGGGTCACCTCCAAAGTGTTCCATTAACTACTATATATAATATATAATATATATATATATATATATATATATATATATATAATATATATATATATATATATATATAATATATATATATATATATATATATATATATATATATATATATATATATAATATATATATATATATATATATATATATAATATATATATATATATATATATATGTTAAATGTTTAACTATTGCATAATAATCGCAATTATAAAAGATGCTAAAGAAAGAACATATAATAGAAAGGTAAAGAATTAACCCTTCTCCGGGATTGAAACACCGCCATGTTGCGACTGGGGACAATATACTCGATGGTTACGACTGAGCTATCCTCCAAGCCAAAAAACCTGGATTCAAGAACATTTATAAAGCAACCGAGCTCCCCTTCAAGCGACATCACCAGGTGTCCACAGACTGTCCTATCCCTCGTTCTTTATAGGTTGTAGATGTTAAATATTGCATAATATCGCAATTATAATAAAATGTTAAAGAAAGAACATATAAAAGGTTGGTAAAGAAGAAAATAGCTTCTCCGGGATCGAGCGAGCGCCATGTTGCGACTGAGACGGTATACCCTGTGCGTTAACGACTGAGCTATCCTCCAAGCCAAAAATAACTTGGATTTAAGAACAGTTTATAAAGGCAATCCGAGCTCCCCTTCAAGGCGAACATCTTCCTCTCCTTTGTTCATTGTGTCAGGTATCTGCTGAAGGCATAAACTTCTCAAATTATGGATTCCACTAGTTTACTTTATTTAATTTTGGAAAGACTATTATATTATTGATTTCGCTATTATTAAGTTTAGAATATTTCACAATTCACTCAATTTTTATTATTTATAAAAAGAAGATTTATTTTGGCAAATTGAGATATATAAAATTATTAGCTTGTAAAATATGATAGGGATATATTTAATTTTAGACTTATCAAGTAAGGATTGATATTATTATTTTCGTTATTGCTATATTTTAAGATACTGCCAAAGACTATAAAAAGGCAGAGATACTTATTATAAAGGGCTTTTGCGTTTTTCGTACTATCGTTCTTTGAAACTTGGTGATCGGGATTATCTTTTAAATTTGATTTAATGAGTAAAACTCCTGCTTTTATCTTAACTGTTTTGTAAACCTACACAGCTTCCAGAACCTTTTGTTTATTCTATTGAAGTTTGGACCTGATATTCAGCAAAGTTTTTAAAAGGAATTAATATTGTTTAAACCCCTAGACAAACAAACTATTTATTGGGATACTGCAATCCCGTGTCCCTCATCGATAAAATATCTCGACACGCTTTTGGGGTGCCTTGTCCGAGAAGGGAATATAACTTTAATATTTTCTTCATCACACTTGGCTGGATTCGATACTCAATCTCTCTTTTTATTCTTCTACGGTCTCTCTGCACTTTGTCGACATTAACAATGACTAACGCAATCCTGGTGCCAGATGCTAAAGAA
>JABUQX010129512.1:0-25018 GCA_015478945.1 Trachelipus rathkii
CCCAATATTAAGTTCACTAAAGAAGGGGAATGTGTCAGAAGCATTGTAAACCGCAATAACACGCTGTAGAAATAGCCACTCTGGTAATACTAAAGATACACATAGTATCAAATTTTCAAACAAGCAAACTATTTGGTACGCGAGCCTCTCATTTATCTAAATTGATCATTTTTCTTAATTCTTTTATATAAGATCACACATATGCCACAGCATTAAAGCCCTAGAAGCAGAACAAGTATCTTCCCAAAGTAATATTCTAATAGAGAGCTCTGTCAACGTGGGAATACAAAAAGGTTGGAACGGATCCGGCTTCAAATATTTTTTTTTGGTAAAACTTGGCAGCAGAGCTGCTCATGTATGCTGCTTCATCCTACTAAGTTTATGTTGCTGTACACGCGCTCGTAAAGGTCGCAGAATAAGACAAATAGCAAACATCTTGTTTCACACACTTACCTCATACCTGAGGTGGACCTCGGCATTGTTCATTAGTAGACCGGTGTGTGTGTGTGTGTGTACGCCGCGCGAGGGGGCCTGTGTATTTAGCAGCCTTGTATGGCCTGACTTGATGGTATAGTGATGGTGGTGTGTGTGTGGTGTTGTGTGTAGATTGAGCGTCGTAAGAAACCGCTCACCTGCTGAAATTAGTGTCAAAGAATCATCAATGAAGTCAAACTAATCTTTTAGAAAGCTCATTACAATAAAGAAGCTTGTACATCTTTTAGCTTTATGTCGAGTTTAGTAGCTGATCAAAATGAAAGGTTACTCAAATTTGCACCATCTTATTTGCAATTTCCTGGGTCCACTTTTCCACTAGCGTAGGCAAACTCTGCTACCTCAGTCAAACTGGTTTTTAAGTTTGAGGTACACATATACCTTATCTAAAGAGAGGTGGGAAGTCTATCATTTCAGTATATAGGATATGTCTGATTTTATGAGTTAATTTTTAGAAAGTGATGTAAATACTTTCACTAAAATTTTGTACTTTGTAAAAACACATATCATATATAAATGAAAAATGATAAAGCTGTTGACATTTTGAGTTCAATTTTATAAATCGATTATATCCCATCCCTTTGCAACTTATTCTTGTGACTTCTGTTTGTTTATCTAGTTCTTCAATTGTAGATTGTTTTGATAAAATCAGTAATTCTAAATAATAATAAATATTAAAATGAATATAATTAACTTTAACTGAGCCAGCAAAATGCATAATCGAAACAGCTTCGTTGTAGGGAGGACGTCACACGACCACAATTTGAGGGGTAGTGGTAGTATGTGATAGGTGTGTGGTGCAGTGAGTGTGTTCTGGTGGTGTGTAAGTGGCGGCCAGAAGCCCAGTATGAGTAGTTTGTTGGGTGACTTACGCACGTAGCCAAAAAACGGCGTAGTTTCTCTTTTGTCACGTAAAAGTAACCTCATATTTTCAGATAGAATATGAGAGAGACATATAATTACTATAGTAAAGAAAACATAACAAATGACATTTGAGAACATAATACGCCTAAATAATTAAAAAATAATTAACACTATAATAAAACCTACAGCATTGCATATATAATAACAATACATAAATAGTTATAATATTAAAATAAATACATCAAATTAATTAATAATTCATGTTCATGAGAGAGATTTTCGATTTACTAATCCTTTACAGAGGATCAATGCCCCAATGATTAGCAAAGTAAAGACGGACCACACACTGTTCAAGTCTTCATACCCGGCTCGTGACTTATGCACCCACATGCACATATCTCTTCATTCTTCGTGCGACTTCCTCTCGCTCTCTCGCCATTTCTCGCGTCTCCTCCTCGTCTCAAGCTCTCTCAATCATATATACTACCTCTCTCTCTACACGGCTTTGTAGATTAGTAGGCATGAAGCCATTAGTTTGGGGTAGTGGTTTGAATGGAGACTAAGGTAAAAGCCCACGTGGAATTCTCAAGTACGAACCTTACAAAAATAAAATAAATAATAACATTGGATTCATAGTAGTGATCAATTACAATATACGATAATAATAATTAAGAAATAATTAAAATAATAAAAATAATTTAATAAAAATATATATCAGTATAATATATATTAAAATAATTCATATAATAAATATAATAATATGATTAAAATCTATTTTATCGGATATTAATATTAAAATAGTAGATACTAAATACACATTGAATTATATATAAGTCAAATAGTATACATGCGTACGAATAATATGTCATCTTCACTCTCTCCTCTCTATCTACTTCACTATTAGAAGTTAATACAGCAGTAAGAGAGAGAGAGAAACTTCATCTGGGAGTTCTTCCTTTCAGATCGATATCAAACTTGCTCATATCCCTCTCTGCCCGTCCGTGCCCTCTCCTCCGGCATGTCTGCGCCCCCCATCTCTCCGCCACCCCGCGTCGCTTGCGGGGGCGCTTCCTTATTTACGCCACTGGTCTTATTTATATCTTATCAATTCCTCTCCCTTCTTCATTCCCGCCAGTTTCTATCTATCATACTTTTCTTTTTTTTTTTTAATTTTTTTTTTTATTTTCCCCAACCATCAGTTTCCTTTTAAATACTTGTCTTCGTACTTTTCCTCTTTCAAAGAGGTTGTCCTTCTTTTTACCTGTCACAGCGCCCCGTTGGGCCATCTGGTTCCTCTTCCCACATGCGGTCTTCCCACGCCCATCGTCCTCATCTCTTCACATTTTTCCCGCGTAGATAGGGTACATTCTAAAAAACTCGGTCCTTTCCTTGCCTTTAAGCGGGCAGCCAATTAATTGTAGGGGGATCCAAAACCTTTGAGCTAACAACCAAGTGAGGACGGATGTCCTGCAACTAATGGTGCATAACTATCAGGCCATCGCTCTTCAACGTGAAGCTTATTTAGGCTCCCGTCGGTACACGGTTGGCCGAAACCGGCGTAAGTTTCGGGAGGATCTTCCGAGGTGCAACATCCACAGCCTACTCTACAGGGAAGTTGTGTGAATCTCTAGTCTGTAGCCTGTTGCGAGGAGAAGGACTACCCTTTCTAATGAAATATACGCTTTTACAGCCCATCCTTTTATTTTCTTTTATTGTTTCATTCCCTCTTGTTTTAGTTCATAATTGGTTCCTCCACAAAATTTCTCTTTTTCACCGACTATCGACTCTCCGAGACTCCTGGAACGAGAAGCCGACAGACAAAACAGAAAGCAGAAACAGAACCAGAACAGAGAAACTAAGAAGGAGGGGCGAAGCGTAGCAATCCAGCCAGTCTTTTGCCGCTGCCTGCTGCGCTTCTGCTGCTGCTGTCGCCGCCGCCACTCCAACTGTTCCAGTCTGCCTGCCTGCTGCCTGCCTGCCAACCCGCTGCCCGAACGATACAGAAACAGAACAGAGAAACAAAGAAGGAGGGAGCGAAACGTAGGTAATCAGCCCCAGCCATTGCCCCCATCTGCGCTGCTGCTCCGCTCACCGCCGCCGCCGCCGCCACTCCAACTGTTCCGGTCTGCCTGCCTGCCACTCCGAGAACAAGGCGCGCAACGTGTGTATTCCTCACATAATGGGCCTTGTATCAAAAGACACCCGCGTCACGACTTTAACAAAGCAGCGTTAGCCGCCGGGCTAAAGGACCGACTATCACTCCTCGCTTCAAACGCAGCCTCACCGAATGACCCTTCCCTCACCACACCAGGCCTTCGAGGTTCCCATCCGATTACTTGCTACTACCACCAAGATCTGCACCGGAGGCGGCTCCACTCCGGCTCACGCCATGAGCTTCTGCGCCACCTCCGCGCCCTCCTACTCGTCGAGGCTTCGAGACCCTATCCGTCCCTACATATTCGGGACGGTCCCCTCCTGTGAAGGAGCAAGGGAGAGCCGTTACTACCTCGACGGGTCGAGTATCGGGGATGGCTTTAGCGCCATCCATTTTCAGGGCTAGTCGCTTCGGCAGGTGAGTTGTTACACACTCCTTGGCGGATGTTTATTTTATCCGAGGTTTATTTTTTATGAAGCTGGCTCTTCAAGAAAAAACGTTATTAAACCAAAGAAGAGAACAACAACAACAAAACAACAACAACAACAACAAACAACAACAACAACAAGAAAACGTGCACATAGAAAACGGTTTTAATCTGGTCCCTCCTACTCCTAGACCAGGTGTTTCCTCTTTAATTCCTTCTACTACACCTGAAAGTCCTCTGCATAGCCTCAGCGATTCGTTGACTGATATGATCTTGGCATTTCAAGTGCCCAAGACGAGTTTGGAGGCTAATCCCCCGAAAAGGTGCCCCCCCCCCGTCATAGTCGTCTAATGTCTTTACTCCCCATATGCTGCTCCAATCCTGGAATGCCAGCTGACACCATCATTATTCCCCGATATATTACTCATTGTCGATCCAACTGCACTTCATATCTTTTACAGCATCTCCCTGACCACATCACTCTTAGTGATGATCTTGATAAATCTCTAGGAGTTGAAGACCCTCGTCACGATAATGAAAAATGGGTCCTTTCTCGTTCAAGCTACTATCCGGAATGAAAGTTCCATCTTGTATTCCTTAACGTCTGTCGGAAACACCTCTTATTTCCGCTACTGACTCGAAATAACGCAAACAAGCCGTCATAGACCACTTTTATTCTTTAGATATAATCAGAGAAAGACGAATTAATATTATATTGTTGGCATATTATTAAGAATATCCAGTCAAGAAAATAGATTTCCTGGATTATATTATATATAAATAGTTATAAGTTTCCTCCTAAACGTCGGGAACTCACATGATACCTAATACCAAATTATCCTCAGTTTTAACTTTAGCACACCTTTACTATAACTATCTATCTGTTCCACTTGTTCAAAACAAATCACTAATATAATCAAAATGTAAACATCATAATATAATAATATTAATAAATATACATACAAAATACACACTGTTGCAGGAACTTCAGCTATGTTTATTCATAGCGAGATACTAATATCTTACCAACCGTACTGGAAATTTCATATATAATCAAAGCTATCATTTCTAATATTTGGAAAGATAAATGACATAAAGGATTAGGGGGAGTGATTGCAGTGAATTACTCTAATTTATCATATAAATATAAATTTGAATTCCACCTATTCTCCAGTCCCATCTTAATCAATAATATGATCGTTACATGCCATTTGATTTTCTATACAGAATTCATTTTATTTCAGATGTGAATGGTTGTTCAACTTGGCAATCTGGTGCTAAGACTGAGATTTTACTAAGATTATCTCTATTATTATGACTTATAGTCTGAGTAATATCATTTTGTTATTATATTATAAAAGCAATCTCAAATATTATTCAGAGATAATTTAGATTAATACGAGGGAAATAACTTCAGCCTTCCGAGCGGGGGAACCTGGTTACATATTAGGATTGAAAATTAAAACTTATGTGAGTGACACTAACGATAATCATCCCGTTGTGGTGCGAAGAGGTCTGAGGCTAAAAGAGGACTAATCTAATAGTAGATGCCCCCAAAAAGGAGCGCGCGTCTTTTCCTGGATTGACTGCGGAACAATTCGGGACCCCATCCACCTATCGTGATGTTGAATACGTTTCAAGTTAGCACACAACTCCATGATTCTGTAATTAGGAAAATACTTCCTCTGTAGAGCACGCGTGAAAGCCATCTGCGCTCTAAAAAGTGAGTCTATTTTACGCTATATATGGGGTGCCACGCTTCTGGATAGTTAATTATCGAGTTCGCTGAAGTTGAGAGAGCACCGATTGTAGCCGAATAGGTCCGTGTAAGATGATGCTATGCTGATCCGAGATGCCCAGATGGTGTATAGGAATGTAGTGAGCTCGCACATTAGTTGACGTGGCGAAATTGACCACGATGAAGAGAGTCTGGAGTAGGCTTCTTTTCTCAGGCCACAGATATTCCATCACCTCCTTCATACCTCGCTAAAATAAGGAGGCGGAGAGTCTCGCACATACCATTATGAGATATATACAGCGCTGTAAGCGTGCTTTCCAAGTGTCAATTGTTTATCGATATCCACGAGGTGTCTACAGCAGAAGCTAATTCGCCCTTCGAAGTCCATCGGAGGGTCTCACCACAGGATGCTAAGGGTGCTTCGTAAACACGATCGAACAGTGTACGCTTGAATAGTTCCTGGCCTCCCCGAAAGTAGTGTAGTCACAGCTAAAAAGGCCAGGAGATAAAAAGAGAAAGAGCGCTTACCAGCCGCAATACCCAAAAGAGAGTTGAACGCGGTTCAGCCCACAAAAGAATGAGTAATGAAAACAGAAGACTAGAGTTTGAGCTCGGGATAAAAAATTTCGACTCGGCTCAATTTGGATTAATCAGCCCAAAAGGGCACAATAATATAACAAGTGGGAGCCATATCATTAACGTTACTACGTGAACAGTGCGCATCTCTGAGAGGAGCGCTTCCTGCAGTCGTAGGGAGTGCAACATGTTCCTACAGGAAAAGGTCGACCGATCCAAAAGAGAGACTCCACACAATAACGGCGCGTCAACCGGCCCACAAAAACGAATGAGGAGACGCGAGTGTGGAGCTACACCTTCGTTCAAGCATTTACTGTACGAATAAAAATATGTTTACGATGGGTATAGTTTTACTATAGGTCATATGAAGACCTCTTCGGTAACTCACAAGAGACATTAGTGCTCCAAATAGAAAGGGCAATGTGCAGAAAGAGCGTTCAGAAGGAGATCACTATTAAAACTGCGTTCAGTCACCGCCCAAGATAATCCAAAGACACAGAAGTATAATCTGTGAGAGCCAGAAATTCCAGACAACACCAGGAACCGTGCGTTATCTTCGTTTACGCCTTCTAAGCAAGAGAGATAAAAAACAGAAAACTGCACACTCCACTGTGTCAATTAGCCAACAATGACGGCTGCTAAACTGGCATAGACATACAGACTATATCCTGCTACACAATTAAAAGCAATTATTCTTTCGGCAGTTTGCATTATTGCGACGACTTCTGCACAACATCCCTTGTGTCTAGGAATCTGTATAACTAGAATTTCTAGAGGATATATGAGATCACTCTCACACTACCCCCATCTCTATCGTGTCACACTCAAAACAACTTACTATCCATAATCCACACAAACAAATTACCACACTCGGAGCCAAGGATTCCGCACAAGCTGATAGCTTCGATACAACGCAAAAGACCAAGAGATCTGCGACTGACCCTGTCTACTTAGGAATAAAAGTATAATAAAAGCAAATGGTTTTTTACAAGAGACACGCCAGAATCCAGTACCCTCATCTGCGCCAATAAGGCGAAGAGTCAACACGGGCTTCTCACCCATAACTTTTCCAGTCCCATTTTTCAGTTTTCTGACACATTACACTCAAAATCCCAACTAATTAAAAGGAAATTCTCGACTTACGGATCCCTCTCGCTATAATAACTCGGATTATCGGATGCTACATACGCGCCGCAAGTCCATCCTCAACTGGTGGGATGGTCTTGTGTCTTTTTGGCCTTTCAACAAGCTTATGCCGACAACCAAAATGTGGCGCAAACGGGGGTTCTCCTTACACACCCTAACCCAGCATACCGCCAAAATTTCGTTTTTTGCGAGACTTCCCTCTGTTATTTATTATGACATCTAGTCAAAACAGATCGTCCACGGTTCGGTCGGCTCTAATCTGTTTTATCAGCTACATCTCTTACCCTGAATGTAAGGTGTTCCGCAGGGCATTGTCTCCTATCCCAGGAGTTTATGGATGCGCCACTCGCTCTTCTATGAAATGTTTTTATATTAGTAGCAGCATTTTGAGACATTTAGAATTATTTAAAAATGTCACCCCAGCTCAACGGTCTAATTTTTCTCTCTACTTCCTATAAAAGATGTGACCTCCCGACGCAATACTGACGCAGGCTACAATTTCTTGAATGGCACTTTTAATTTAAGCTTATTGAGAAGATTTTCACAATAGGTAACTTACCATGGCTTCCCATTTCCTCACCCACGACAAAACTTCAGCAGTTACTATTTAGGAAAAAAGGAGGAACGAAATTCAGATTAACCTCTAGTTAAATAAAAGCCTGGCCATCCTTGCTCGCTGAGCCGCTGACAACTAAAACCTTATATCCGAATGCAACAGAGGCTTCTAACCATTCCGTAGTTCAACACGATAGTCAATTTACTGTCCACCGGAGTATTTCGGGGGCCCACCTCTCACCACTTCGGCGAGGCCGCCCATAACATTATTAAATCTCGCACGGAGAGTATAAGACGACACTTTCCGATCATCGGCTAACTTGAGCCGCCTAGGGTAGCATAAAAGTAATCGCCCTCACTAAAATATGTAAGTGCCTTGATTCGCAAGTCATTTTAATGACGTCTTGTTCACCATATATATATAAATACAGCCCTAGTTGATCGAAGTTTGGACTTATTGATGTGTAGTATATGGTCAGTAGCTTTCTCTATCTTATCACTAAACCTGTTAGATTCCATCCTAAAACGAGGGAATTCGTAACTCCACGGGACGCTTCCGATCGTCCCTATAACGGGTGAATACTTGAACTGAAATTCGATGTGATTGAGCAACTCTCATATATTCATTCGAAGGAAATACATAATCTATGTAGTCAAACTAATAAGTTATTCGTTCGCTTTCAAGCCCAAATATCAATTTGCCTGATCATATATATATACCGATCTGCGGGAGAGATACCGTCAGAATCCTTATCTTATTGCCTGTAAGCAAACATCTCTCATAAATCAATAACCCTTTATTTGCAAAAGATGATGCCATAGTTCTCTTTTATGATAAGGAAAGAATGACAAACCTGGCAGGATTGATTACTATTTTTCCTAATTGCTTCGCATTACCGATTTGTTTGGCCCCGGGCGGAGTCGCTCGAGGATGTAAATTTCTCAATGCTTGGACACTAGCCACCTGGATGCCGGGGCGGAGATTGATAATGGGCAATCATTTCATCGTCCGCGCGATTCCCCGAATTCACAGTGGTTTACCTCCAGTATTTACTGATGGCTGTAAAAATGCGGGGACTGATACTGATAGTAATGTTATGAATATTAGCGTCTGCTGTTTCCTGATTTCCAAACCTATCTTCCTATATACCTTACCCCTATCATTGCTCAAATTTTATATTCGTGACATGAATTAAATATGAGTTATATTAAATGATTTAGCCACTCCTTCGAATATATATATTCACATAATCAATACCAACTTCTTAAATTGTAAATAATATTATCAGATTCGCTCAGCGCCCTCCATGACGAGATTAAATGAGCTACCTTTATATCTATATAAATAGAACATAATGAGCATCAGCTGTACATATAAACAAAATTATCTATTGGCTGACTCTAAACTCTGGCAGAAAAAAAAAATTACCACTATAGGTATATGGATACCTACTCTAACTTCAAAGTAGGGGTATTAACATAGAGTCACAATGAAATCGTAGATATGACATCAGAGAGTTATGTTTTAGGTCTAGCGTTAGGTCCCGAGCCAATTCATCTATTAAAATAATAATTCATAAAACTGGTCCGTCTCCATGCAACTGATATTTTTATCCAGCACCCGACAAGACTTCCAACTGGCGCTCCGAGTTATGAAAAAGGAGGACACCACCATCCCAAAATTGCCAGACGGCAGGCAAGATAGCTCGCCTGACACCCTGATCAGCAGCAGGGCGCAGACAACATATTGATTACACGTAATGATAACAGCCGAAATGACAAATGTGTAGTAGAGGTACCTTTACCTTCTCGCGCTCACCAGATCGGAAAGCACTTTGAGCAGATGTATGATGAGGCTAATGTCACCCGCTTCCTCGAGACGAGTAGACCATTATTCAATATTCCAATTGCCATCTATCTCCACAGCATCGATCATAGTTACGTGTTGGAAATCTCCTCTCTTCCACTCACTATCATCAATATTTTGACGCGTCCCGAGCGCATAGCTAAAATCACCTTTTCTTCTCGTCTGTCACTCTGTTCACTTAGAGATGCGATCAATTGACTGGTCTACGAATCTTGGAAGCGCATCAATCTACGGCCACGTTCATTACCTACTCTATGGTCTATAACTTCCTCACACCATTCTTAAATAGGTTTATCTACCTTATTATCTTGTCGTGAATCCACTACGACTTTATATTACGTCTAAACAGCTGCGAGTATTTTCTCTTGTGGCTCCCAAGAACTAGAATTATCTATTCATTAGACTTATTATTTATATTCTCTCCACCTAAGCCTAATTAGTATAGAAGACTTTTATAAGTCATGTTTTGTTGCGTTACAATTCATATATAGATTTTTCTATATATGTCTATATATTATTTATTTTAATTACATTGACTGAATCCTTATTGGTAATCTATTCGCGCCGATGTCTGGTCAAATTTAACTCTTCCCTCTTGTAGCATCTGAGATTGATCAATTCCGTTAACATCCCAAAGGAGACGATCAGTTATCACGAATTAACGCTTGAGTATGTAGATCAGTATCTTGAGTATCAAATTTTCGGTCTCTTAGTCCTGTGGTACATGAGCTGGTCTCGATTGGTTAATAGAACCCATTGAAGTTGTGTCAACGGTATCACTTACAAAAGTGACTCAGAAATTTAAAACGCGAGAATATGTTCCTAAAATATTAATAATGTATTATTAAATCAAAAAAAAAACCTTGCGTTAAACGAAGGTTAGTAAGTATAAGTTGGAAATCAAGTAAGGTTAAGACAAATTAAAAAGGATCTAAAATTAATAACAAGTACAACAACTACATCAATTAAGTACATCGAGATGTCAAGTACAAAGAGGTTTCTAATGGTCTGGTATTTAAACCCAAATTTTATGCGTCAAATAATCCGCTATTTTTTATATAAAAATAACAACAAAACAAATAAATAATGTACTATCAAAAATTACAATAGCTACACACTTAGCGCGATTAAGAGTAATACAGTTTATTTGGAAATCACGAATCGCGTTAGATAAAGCTGTAGAATTTGAATTATTATTTTATTGGAGCATCATCTCATGTGACCTGTTTTGAACATTCAAAATGATTTAAGGAACGCAGCCTATTTTGAGTGAGAATGAGACCAGTCTTTATACTAATTGTTAACCTCGCTAGTTAAAAGATGATACGATAGGTGCTTCCCAGGTTCTCATTTAAATTTGGGTGAATTCCCATCTAAGATTTTTATATAAAATTCTTTATCTATAAAATATGTTGACTTGTATTTTTTTTACACTATAAATAAATCCGAGAGCTATACACTCCCAAGCGCGCTAAATAGGCAAAGCGGCGGCCGATGCCGGCCAGTACTCGGGCATAGGAGTCCGCGTATTCTCGGCGATAAGTGCGGATGGCTCCTCACGCATGGGGACACGATTACCGCGGCTAGGAGCAATTTCACCACCTCTCCAGCGAGAATCACGGAGGAACTACCACCAGCGACAAATTACCCAAAATACCTAAAGAAGCGGTGGAGTTATTCCCAGAGATCACCTCATCCCCTATGGAGAGGGTATAGTAGTAAATAAATAACGTCAACCCCTGTGTTCCTCCAGTCGGCTACTAGCTATCTCCCTACTATACATAATATTGGCCTATATATATCTGAGTGTAAATACCTTATTATACTAAAATAATAAATATATAAATATATATAAAAATAATATATTATTAATACTAATATATAATATTAATAGATGATATAATAATATGTGTTAGATTGGTGAAGAATGATAGAGAGAGTAGAGAGAGAGAGAACGAGAGGAGAAGAGAGAGAGTATATATAAGAGGTAAGAGAGAGAACTAAGAAATGACAAAATTGACCTTCATAAGGTGTAAAAATATTGGCATCAGAAAAAAAAGAGATTATGATCGATTAATGGATTGTTACTTTAAATTATCCCTACAAATGCAAACTTTTATAAAACCAAAAAACTTAAGCTAAGCCATAATTTGTTCGGCGAAATATTTATTTATTTTTGTTTTTTTTTAATTTATTAGGAGGAATAATACTATCTACGTCTATTCTACTATACTGTCCCCTGCCTTACTTAATAATCCTAATCAAATAATAATAATGCAATAATCTTAATTCAATTTATTATTCTAATCTATCATCTATTATTATATGTTGAGATTAATATTTATAATCATGTATGCAAGATGATTTATTTTTATTTATCTCATCGAGCAGATTTGTCATCCAACACATACTTATTATATATACATTGAAGAGAAATATCCTCTCAAGAGGACTGATAGTCTAACTTCACTTTTTCAGAGCATAGAGTAAAGGTCGGTAATTGTAAGCTATTTTTTGACAAAAAAAATGTATGGTATTATATTTTATTATTTGTATATGTATATATACTTTATATATCTTTTTATATTTAGGTATAATTTATTCTTTGTTTTTTTTTTTATATTGATATATTTACTTTAGATTTGTTATATATGTTTGCGTATCTATAAATTATTAAGCAGCAGTTTCTGAACAATATTACTAGTAGGAGCGCAAGTGATTTTACACGCAACGAATGATTTAATGTCTCTCTTTCGCACATGTAGCGAGATGAGTATTATTTGTAGTAATTTTGAGATATGTGTTGATCTAGTATTGAACGACTTAATTTGTTTGCGCCTTTTTTACATATATAAAAACCAAATATCACAAATATAAGATGAAACGGATTTTTAACCAAACCACTACAAATATAAGTCCAAACTATATATTCAATAATAAACCAATATTTGATTTTTAAATGTACTAAAATAATTATAGCTATATTAATAAAAATATATGTTATAAAGTTTCCCTATAATAGATTAAGTAATTATTAGTAACATGCTAAATATGTAATTGGTTTAAAGTATTATTTATATGTTTAATTCATTTCTTAAACCACTCTATAAATTATTCCAAAGAATTAAATGTGGACAATTCCATTGATTATATTATTATTAGTAAAAATAATATATATCTATTTACTTTTTATATATTAAGAGCGTGGTACTGGTAATAAAAGATCCCCCCTTATTGAAGGAAAATGTAATGAAGGCCGACGAATGTTTGTAGATTAGCTCAGAGGGCTAACAGCTGATCTTAAAATATCTAAGGAGGAATTCAAATTATCGACAGTGAAGTACCCATATAATATCAATAGGGAGCGGCTCGTGGCCTGGTTGCAGGTTTGAGCAATTCAATTTTATTACAACTTAAAGTTAGTGCGCAACTATTTTATTATTTTTTATCCTGTTAATTTTTAGTCCAGGATTAAAATCATGAAAGAAATCGGACTACATCATTTGTATAATATACAGTCGAAATGAGAGTATGTTCTTGAAAGTGCTAAAAATGAAAGCAAAATGATCGTCTACAAATATAAACAGGTAAATCCATTTGTTAATACTAATTAAATTTTTTAGTCTGTATTGGTCATATATACTATTATTAATCCATATCAATTTATGTATTTGTAAGCATCTACACTTTACCTAACTATACCGAGTGAAATACAAAAATTAAAGACAGTAAAGACTTTTCTAATCTATGCAAGGAGCTAAATACTAATTCGTGATGATGATATACATAATTAGACTCTATCTATGAGCTCAATCTATACTAGTCGTATCTATCCTATGCTTTATTCTTAATATACTCTAACTACAATCTGTAGCAGAGAGTTTTTAGTACATCATAAGACAACGCACACCTACACCTCCTATTATCGAGAGAGCTACTCTTGCCCACATAACCAAACAGAGATAATCAAATTGTGAATACACGACAAAAACAACAATCATATTACTAGGTATTATAAAAATTGACTTCCACCATGTTTCACAACTAAATTAACTAGTCATCGGCGAACGAACGAATATTGATTTGATTTTAGGTTATGTTATTTATAGGATATATCTAGCTATTTTAATATTAGTATTTATAATATATTATAATTCCTATATATCTCTCTCATCTTCTCTTATCATAGTATAGTATAATATATATATCTATACTCATCTCTCCGTTCCTAAATAATTCAAATAATAGTTATAATAATAAAATACAAATATACAGATATATCTCCAATCATCTAAATCATATCTCCACATCAATATAAATAAACAATATATCATATATATTATTATATTTAATAAACATTCCTCTATCATAATAATACATACATTACTATATAAATATATCTACTATATTATATTACATCATATTATATTCATAATAATATATATATATATACTAATCTCATCTATATATCTAATATATATATATATATATATATATATATATGTGATATATTACTATATAGTATACTATCTTCTATTATATATTCTCACACATCATATTCATATATTCTATCTATATCATATATTAACTTATCTTATTCTACTATATATATAATATTATAATTATCAATATATAATAATATATATAATATATATATATATATATATAATATATTATAATTATATAATATATATAAATAATATATGTATCTAAATATATAGATATAATTATATTAATATTATAATTAGAAAATATATAAATGTATCGAAAAAAGAGATATACCTATTTAAATTAATATAATATATATATATATATATATATTGTAAAAATGCTATATTAATATATATATTTTTTTATAACATTTCTATTTATAAATTTATTATTAATACAGAATTAATATAGTAATAAATTTTAAATATATTTTACAACAATTTGAGAAGGGTAAGAAAGCCATGTATAACCATGTTGTAAAACATTTATTCCCAAATAAAAGAAGTATTTATTGGTTTATGGATTTAAGCACAATTTTTATTATTATTATTATTATTATTATTATTATTATTATTATTATTATTATTATTATTATTATTATTATTATTATTATTATTATTATTATTATTATTATTATTATTATTATTATTGTATTAATTTGATTCTTTGTAAAACAAAAACATGTTAAATAAGGTATAGGGAAGGAGGTAAACCAATATATATATATATATATATATATATATATATATATATATATATATATATATATATATATATATATATATATATATATTTATATACATATATATATATATTTATATATATATAGTGAAGAAGAAGTATATATGCATATATATATATATATAGGTAAGCATTATATATATATATATATATATATATATATATTGAGTAGGTGCACAGAGATCGTCACTGCTCACTATAAAGCGACAATGCTATTACAGGAAAACCTGCCTCAAGGAAAACCTCTAAACCGAACTTGAAACTTGAAGGTGAAGAAAATATCAAATCCTAAGCAGTAGCGGGAGTACGGGTTCTACGGAAAGTAGACTCGTCACTTGGAAGGTCGGAAAAACTAACGGAAAAGAATCGGTGAAGAAAACATTAAATCCTATAAAGTAGTTTGAGTTCGTGAAGGAATGCAATAATGGAATGAAAACGGAAAGACGGAGTATCAGTCAGGAGAAAACGCAGGCGTCTATCATCAGGAGGCGTCTAGGTTGGAGTAGGGGGAAAAACGTAGGCGTTCATTAGGGGGTCTTGGTTGGAGTAGGGGAAAAACTTTTGGCGGACAATGGAGAGTGCAGAACATTCAAAGAATACATGACAAATTGTCGTTGGGGTATGAAGTTTAAATAACTGACAAGTAGGAGGAGGTTTATTGAACAGGAGGAAGCCATGAGTGAAATTTGTGTGGCCGATGATAAGGAAGGTCAAATACAATCTCGTGATGACATTGACGGCGGCAAGAGGAAGGCCACACCCCCAAGGGTTGGCTTGAGAAGACGAAGATTTTCCCACAAAATCCCACTCCCAGCGTTCCTGCCAAGCGACCGGAAACCCGCTAGATGTGGGGAAATAATCGAAAGGCGAATGTTGTGCATCTTCAGAGCAGCGGGAAAAAATCCGGGCTGTCATTGTGGGTCGCAGAGGCAAGTTTAGCATGTGGATCCACCTTCATTACCCGAAATTCCGACATGAGAAGGAATCCAGCAAATATTAATGGTATAAGTCTAGAACTCAAAAAGCTGAGAACAAGGTAATAATGATAAGGGATTTCTAGTGGTCAGATCCTTGTATTTCCAAAAGCACACTGCAAGAATCCGAATAGAGGACGTAGGAAATGGGATTGTTAACGTGGATGATCCTCGAAACAGCCAGCAGAAGAGCTGTAATTTCTGCTGTAAAAACGGATGAATGAAAAGGGAGAGTATAAGAAACTATGTGCTCCGAAAACAAAGCCGAGGCGTCAACGCCCTCTCCAGATCTCTAACCGTCATGTGTACCCAGAAACGGAGTCCCCATGGGCGACAAAATTGGAGAGGGAGGCAACTTTAAATGTGCGGGATGGTGAAGGGACTTAGAGAAGTTTTAAATATTAGTCAACAAAAGGCTCATGGTCAAAATTCTTGAATGTCAATATCAGTGAAGGTAAATTGAAGGGACTTAAAGAGGGGTATATTGAGACGGGAGAGGATACCCGACACCGTAACTGCAAATGGTCAGTAAGGAGGAGCTTGCACCACACGTTGAAGAAGAGGTGTTAGGGCCGATGGAGACGGCGTCTGGAGACGGAGGAATGACCTACACATCAAATATTCCCTGCAAAGGGACAGAGGCATGGTGTTTGATTCAACCTCCAGACTAACCTTCGGAGAGGAGCGAAAAGAAATTAAAAATAAATATGGCAGACTTTGAACAGGATCTAAGAGACATAAGTAAGATGTGGAGAAGCTTGGCCATAGATCAAAAAAAATCTGCAGTCCAGTTTTGATCGGACAAGGGTTGTGGATAGTTAAATAGCGAGTTCGTCTGTCAGCGCCCCATTTAGTTGATGTCAGATGACGAAGCAGATCAAGGGATCGACGGCATTCTGTTTTTAGTTGACGGATATGTGGTAGTAAGAAGTTCATCAAAAGTTAAGCCTAGAAATCTAACAGTGTGTAACTGGTATGGGGACCCATAAAGAGTCAAAGATGGAGGTGGAAGGTCTATGGAACCCCTTCTGCCCTTCTTTCGGAACAATAAGGTGGTGATCTTTGTAGGAGAGAAGTGGAAACCGCAACGGGAGCTTCACTTGGTAATATTTAAGATGGCAGCCTGGAGTTGCTCTAGATAAGACAATCTGGTACCGGAAACATAAAGGGCCAAATCATCCACTAAAGGTACCGTTGCGGGAATAGGCTCAACCACATCATTGAATCCCGCAGCAAAGAGCAGGATGCTCAGGACACTGTCCTGGGGAACACCCTCGTCCAGGACAAAGTACCTGGAAAGGGTCGATCCACAACGGACTCGGATGGTTCTCTGCGACATAAGAGCTTGAAGAAAGAGGGGAGCTGGCCCCTAAGGCCTAATGAGTGGAGTTTACCAAGAATGCCGCTCCAGGTGGTATCATACACTTTTTCAAGTTAGAAGAAAACAGCAAGTGTCATGTTATGATGAGAAAAGGCCTCACGAACGTCATGGTCCAAAAGGTGAAGTGGATTAATCGTCGAACGGTGCTACCGAAAACCAAATTGAAAGTTAGAAAAAGCCCCTCTGGTCTCGAGAATGGAGATGAGACGCATAGCAACCATTTTCTCCAATGTCTTGCAGGAATGACACGTTAGTGAAATCGGCATATAATTGTCAACCAGCCGCGGATCCTTCCCGGTTTCGGAATAGGAACAACGAGGGCCGTTAGCTACACCGATGAAAAAGAGCTCTCAAACCAAATCCTGTTAAACAACGTAAGTAAAAAGGCCTGCGCAGAGGGATGGATATGGCGGATCATGATATAAGAGATACCATCCTGGCCAAGAGCCCCATCCTTGTAAGCAGATAAAGCAGTGCGAAATTTCGCGGAGTAAAGAGGTGGTTGTAAGGGAAAATCTTCCCTCCCAGACAGAAAAGAAATCCGGAGAGCGCTAAGAACGGTATTCTGAAGGCCACTCGGTAATTGGAGGCACAGGACCCTTTAACAAAGTTGAATTAAAGGATGTCCAACAACTGGACCCGGTTCCAAAATAGTATACGTCACAGAGGGGCCATATTGGATCACAATTGGGGAGAGGCATGGTGTCGGCGAGCGATCTTCCGAACTACCTTCCAGACCAAAGTATTCGGAGTGGAAGAAGTAACAGTAGAAGCATATTGTTGAAAAAAAATCGTTTCCTAGTTCTGCGGCAAATGTCGAGAACGAACTGATGTACTTGGAAGATGACTCGACAGAAACGATAGGGATTGGCTTTAGATTATTGTACAAACCGCTTCATCTCACGACATGAACAGGCACACTCCACAGACCACCAAGGGGTGGCGGTGCCACGGCGAGCCGCAGAAAGGGAAATGCTCTGCTCAGCGGCCGATAGAACGGTGGCCGAAAAAAAGTTATTTGTGTCTGTTGTGGACGGAAAATCTTCCAAGATGGGAGCACCGCCAGAGCGGTTAACTCATAAAACGCGGGCCATTCCGCCCTGTCATACCTCCATCCGGAATAAGTGCTTAGGTGGCGAGAGCTTGAAAGATGGGTTGAATCGATAATAGGGTAGAGGTCGCTGCTGCACAAATCATCAAACGCGTCCAGGAAACTGGCTGTTCCAATGGAACCCAGCAAGACATCCACGCAGAAAAGGCGAAAACCGCCAAACGTTCATATGTAGAAACCCCGGAGCTGAGGCAGCCCAAATAAAACTGGTCCAACAGCCTCACCAACGAGTTATTAGAAAAGCAGACTCTCCATTAAGTGGACTGTCAAATGGGTGAAATGCTTTGAAATCACCCAAAACCACCAATGGGAAAGGTAGTTGCCTGAGAAGATCTTCCAGATCCTGTTTGAATATGGAGTACTAGGGGCCAAGTAGATGGAAATAATGAATAGGTTAGCCCATATGAATTTTGCAGCAGCGGCGTGTAAAAGGGAGTGGAGGCATGAATCAGGAAGGGAGTTAAGAGATGACAACAGAAGAAGCACGGCCGGGAGCAGGGGGGGAATTTGGGGGTGAATTCACCTGCAAATCTGGATGGAAAGAAGGTGGAACCCGCGTGAGGGGACAAGAGAAATGGAATCCCACCACCAAATCTCCTGAAGCGTCAGGATACGGGGAACCGTTAGACATTGGACCACACGGAATAGGCTTGGGCCAGATGAATTCTTGTAGCAGCGGCGTGTAAAACAGTCCGAGAATGGGAGAGGGAACAGTCTCCATCGAACAAGGATGGTGAATACCACTCTGTCGGAGGGACCCTGATTCACAGGAGACTGGATCACTATAGTTAGAGGGTGAAGGAGATTGCGTCTGATGAGTTGAATCTCCTGATGGCAAATATAATGGACTGTATGCCGAGATGGGCGACGGACTAACTCTCTTCGAAATTGGGTAGTATCCGCGAATATTTCATTACAGGAAAGGATCTATTTGGATGGTGTAATGTTAGAGCAGGGACACGACTCGAGACATCGTCTCGATGTGATTAGTATCATCCGGAATCGGAGGCGGCGGCTGGGGAACGGGGCGAGGGTCTCGAGGCCCACCCCGAATCGGAACAGAAAAACCAGGGAGCATGGGCAAATCGTGAAGCAGAGAGAGCGCGCGGCGAGGCGGGGACAAATCAGAACCAGGGCGGTGAGCATTATTGTGGGATTCATCAACCACATGGGCAAGGTCAATCTCCACCTCGTTCCTTGGGGTTTGACCGGTGGAACCTCCTCAGTGAGGATGGTACATGAATCAGAAGGGAAGCAGAGATGACAACAGAAGTAGCACGGCCGGAGCAGGGGATTAGGGGGTGAATCCACCTGCAACTCGTCGGGATGGAAAGAAAGCGGGACCCGCGTAGAGGGGACAAGAGAAATGGGATCCACCAAATCTCCAGCGTCAGGATACGGGGAACCGTCAGACACTAGGGTGCGGCAACGACGACGACGAACCTCTTTAGAAGAAGCAGCAGGAAGGACCTTGTCACAAGCAGAAAGGTCGCCAGTACGAGGCGGATCAGCGGAAGCAGGGTCGAGGAGGTCCTCAAGGGGAAGAAAATAGACGATGTCAACGGCGTATCGGAGTCAAGTGAGGTATCAAAAGACATGTTCTGCGAGGGAATAGGCTCCTGATCCTCGGTGGACATGGCAGCAATCAGCGGAAGAGCACGTTTAGCCAAGCTGAGATAAAAGAGCAAAAAACAAACCCAACATGGAGGGATGAAAAGTCAAACTAAAGAGAACCGTGAGACTGGTCTTGAAGGGAGTGGGGCCATAGGTTGCACTTACACATATTCCCGGGCACGTTGTACCAAGGGAGCAGATGGAAGGCAGGAAGCGGTGGTGGCTGAGGCCGGCGCCGGCCTCTTGCAAGAGGAGACTTCGCCAAGATGCCGAGATGGATAAGGAGGAGCATGGATTTGAACCTGCGTGGTCACAAATAATCTTGGAGAGGATGTCACTCGAAGACCGTGGATTGATGTTACGGTCGATATGTTCAGAATTAGAAGCCTCACCGATGGATGTAAAACGAATTGGGGTGGCATGAAGTAACGTCGGGGACGCAGGTGGACAAGAAACACGAGGAGGGGATGTTCCGGATATCGGGAAAGGCGATGATTTGTTTCCAAGGAGAGGCAGGCGAAGAAGGTGGTGGTCAGAGAGAACCCTCTTGGACCTGAGCAGCCATCGATCAAGTTTCTAGTACAGAGTTCAAGAACTAGTACTCAAATAAGTAGACAGGGCAATGAACCGATGAAGCACCGGGCGGGCCATTACAGTTAGGGACAGCAGTAGTGCCTCAATAATGGGGTGGAAATCGCCCCCACATTTCGTGCATATATCTTCAAGGACCCTGCAGTTCTTGCGGGGAGGCCGAAGCGTTGGCACTGAAAGGACCGGCGGGACTGAGGAACATAAGTGCGGACTCTGATAGCTAACGAAACCGAATTTTAACCCTAGTAGGGGGAAAATGAAATACTAAATGTCAGAAGAAAGCGATGATTCGAAGAAGTAGGTGTAGCCCTGTTTGGGGAGAAGTGGTACATTTTAATGGGTAGTCCCTTTTTTGCATGTGAGCCAAGATATCCTCGGGGGACTCTATCTGCATTTCCGGGGCAAAAAATTGTACCATTCAATGAGTTCAGAAGGAGACACCAAAATGCCTCCCAGAGAAGTTAAAGATGACAGTCTCGTACTTTGGAGTTTAGAAGCAGCCCTCACCAAGAGGGTGCCATTTCTCATGAGGGTTATCTGAGGCTCAGAATCTTAAAAAAATCATCTCCAGGTCATTGTTGAGGCGTAAGGTACTGTGTTCAGTAAGGGATCTGAACGAGGCAGAACGTAAATAAAAATATATAGGGAAGGACAGTATCCTTGGGGATACCTGGTGGGGGATCCAAATGCAGTGATGGAGGGGTCCCGTGCCTCCTAGAAGGAGGGGACGCATGTGTACTTGGATGAGAAGGGAGCAAATCCCTGTGTGAAACGATGAAAGACTGACGACGAGAGGACACAATACTCAACATCTCGTCAACAAGGGCGTCAAAGTCCGAACTCGGGAGGCCTAGTGGACCCCAAGCTGTCATGTAAGTAAATAGTTTTGCATATAGCCATTTCTTTAATGCTTTTAAATTATTAATGGGAAATTTCGTAAGTAGTAATTTCATTCTAGAACGACAACACCATAAGATAAACCATTATAACAATAAAATCCATGAGCATATAAAAGGAAAACCCCACACCGAAGCACGGAAGGCGCAAGTCCACCCAGATGAGGGAAGGGCCAGCTTAAAAAGTCACTACACTGAACCTCATGCCGTAACTCAAGCTGTGGATGTGGCCTCGAACTAGCCCCCCGAAACACCATGCTCGGGAACCCTGATCTTATTCCCATATTCCGATCACCAAGCGGCACAGGAACATGATGCTACAGAGATTATACACCTAGTGCAGAACAGCCTCCACCGGTTGGCAAGGCAGGGGTCCCCAACAATAGGCGGCCTGATCGAAGGCACAAAAGAACAGTTTATAGTCTTTATCCTCATCCACGAGTAGCGACCTGCAGAAGGCCCATCCCAGGCAAAGGAACATTGCACCTCAATGCATGATGACAAAAACATGGAAGGGGGAAGTCACTGGGAAGCTAACAGTCGAATACATACAGTCGAGTATGCAAAGTATAGTAATAATAATAATAATAATAATAATAATAATAATAATAATAATAATAATAATAATAATAATAATAATAATAATAATAATAATAATAATAATAATAATAATAATAATAATAATACACAATAATACACAATAATAACAATACCTGATAATAATAATAATAATAATAATAATAATAATAATAATAACAAACACATAATGACATAAACATAAAATGGAAAGAAGATCAACCACAAAAAAAAAAGAAGGGGAGAAACAACGAAAAAAAAAAAATAACGTACATTGACCCGCAGATTTAAGGCGGTAGTTAATGAGTCTCACCCCGACAAGGTGGGGTATGTTAACGGGGATAGATATATATATATATATATATATATATATATATAAAAGTCGCGTAGTATATATATATATATATATATATATATATATATATATATATATATATATATATATATATATGTAACAAAAGTATTTAAATATATGGTGTAATAATTATTACCACAATTTACACCCAATTACTACTTTTAAATATATAAGATGGTGGTGTTCATAATTTAAATATAATTAAATTAATTTTATTTTTAATACCATAATATATATGTAAATACAAAATAGGTTTATATGAATTATTTATTGACTAACTACTATAAGCTACATCAACAATGAAGCTTTTATTACAATTGTTTTACACTTCAAGAGTGTTATGCTATAAAAATTGAAAATCAATTTAAAGTGATAGAATCAATTGATATATATATATATATATATATATATATATATAAATATAGTATATAAATATATAAAAAATTATATATATATATATATATATATATATATATATATATATATATATATATATATATATATATATATATAACTTCAAAACTATAAAAAAAAATATATAAAATTGAACAACATTTCTTCCCCAAAACAGTATTCTAGATCCACTTCAGTGAAGCATGAGAAACCCTATCCTAACCCAAATTTTGAAAATGTCATTTCAGCAATACAATCGTCAAATGCACTTGCCCCAGATAACCTATTAAAATGCTCCACGTTTCTAAGATTGACATATATTGTATTGTCCCCATTAAAAAATAAATGCGACCCGAAATCAATCTATTACGTGGTTAAAATTTGGTAAAAACTTGCAAAGAATTTAGAAAGCGATGTCTATGTTGGACTAATCCAGACCCATAATTTTATTGGAGACACCTTGTTGTAAACTTTCACACACCCCACATGGATATATGGAATAATCCCATCAGCATTGAGAAATGTGAAAAGTTTTTTTTTCAAATTCAATACTCTTTTTGAAATAAAAATAATGATTGAAGAATTGATGAATTTATGAAAATGTTATTCCCTGTCCTGTAATTATATATATATATATATATATATATATATATATATATATATATATATATATATATATATATATATACATATAGTATATATATATATATATATATATATATATATATATAAATAAGAAGAAGAATAATAGGAAGTAAAAGACTAATGAAGAAGACTAATTATATATTTAGATGATGACACATTTCCTGTTCCCCTAATTTTGAAAAGCCAACCCCACTGTCTGATACGCTGACACAAACATTGTTTTCGGTTTTTCTAATAATAATATTGCTGTTATTACTTACGTTATTGTTGATTATTATTGTTATTTTATTATTATTATTATTGTTTTTACTATTATTATTACATACATATATACATATATTATGAGCAGGGTGATCCATCTGGAGGTTTGTTTTACGGATGGAAATAAACGCATACTCATTGAGTTTGTGAAAAGTTTTGAGTCGACAGAACTAATGTATGAGATTTTACTTTTGTAAAGATTATCTCATTTAAATGTTGGCCACGACTACGGTTTAGTAAATGGTCCATCCTGAAGGTCCAACCGTGGACGACGCGTTCGAAGCATAGTGACCGGTATGTCGCGAATAACGCGAGCAATGTTGGCTTCTAAAGCGTCGATGGAGGCTGGCTTTTATCCCTGAAGACCAGTGATCACTTAACCCCAAAGAAAATATTCCAATGGTGTGATATCGCACGATATAGGAGGTCAATTCACAGGTCCAAACGTGAAATCAATTGTTCACCATCTATACTTCCTCAATAGGTATATTGTTTTTAATATATATGGCAAGTAGCGGCGTCTTGTTGAAGCCCGTGGGGAGGCCACAGGCTTCAATTTGTGGCAGCAACAAATATTCCATGCTGCAATATTGTTCCCCATTCACAGTTACATTTTGGTGTCCGGCCTCATTTTGAAGAAATATGGACCGATGATTCCGCCGCCCCATAGATCACACCAAAACTGTGCAGTTCTGTTAATGTAGCGGTAGCTCTTTAAACTCCTCAGGTTGCCCACCAGCCCAAATACGGCAGTTCTGTTTGTTAAAATACCCTTGAGCCAGAAATGGGTCTAATCGCTGAACAAAATCTCGATAAAACAGGAATTTTCATTGTCATTCAGATGTACAATTTGAGACGATGTTGTAGTGTGAGCCCATGATGATTTGAAAACAATACTGGAAAAAACAAACGATAGTTCACAATAACGTGGCTCCACCAAACCATGAAACCAAACCGACCCCACATACACACATTATTATTATTATTATTATTATTATTATTATTATTATTATTATTATTATTATTAACATATTATTATTATTACATACATATATTATTATTATTATTATTACATAAAGACAAGCGGCGCACCCAGGGGTGGAACTGAAAGTTGCTCATCGCGCGAAAACGACAAACGACCAAATCCGAACTGAACTGAAGTACGCGAT